>JAOTAV010058963.1:0-15049 GCA_026546445.1 Cyclargus thomasi
CTTTCATATTTATTGTGCGCGTACTATCTTATATCCTTAGACTATCTCTCTCCGTAGGGCTGCTGGAAGAGATTTCTTTAGAAATATGTAGATCCTTTGTGTCGTCTTACTGTATAAACTGTTCTTTTGTAAATGTTTCCTGTGCACAAAAATTATTAAATTAAAAAATAATAATAATAATTCACATTTTCCAGATGACAGTAGTCACCTTTCAAATGTCTATCGTCAGCATCGGGTATACAAGCAATAGAGCGGAAATAAATAAAATAAATAAAAGTATGGCATAATATAGGTTACTCCCTAGGTATAATAGAGCGAGAGCATAGACAAGCGTGCATTGTTTCGTTTCATTTGACCAGTCTAACTTGGGCCGTGATTAAGCGGATGTAAATTGTAATAAAATCATAGTTTATTGATTCAGCGATGAAATATAACTCTTGAACTTCTTGCTGTTTTTTCCACACCACCGAATAGAACAACACCACATTATGGGGTATTATACCAAACTTTGTATATTTTCGAAAGTATTGCGGCACGTGCACACATGTCACTTGTTGGTGCGGTGCTGTTTGAGCATTAGTTGTAATTTATCAGTGACAAATCACTGATAAGTTTCGGACACGAATTGCTCATTTTACAACTCTATTGTATACTCGATGATCATCTTACTGCCATATTATTCAACACCCCATCTGCTACTAGCCGCTTCGACAGATAGCATAAATTATAAAACTAATTAAAAAAAGGCTTGCCAATGGACATTGTATCGAACGCGCCGTTGATTATACGTATTAAGTAGATAAGTAGGTAACTAAATTTTAAGTTATTAATTGCATGTAAACACAAAATTTAGTTGCACGTTGCAAGTTAAAATTTAGTTACTACTTACCCAGATACTTAGAAATTATAGAAAAAATATTTTCTATTATTTCTAAGAAAAAAAATAGAAAACATTTTTTCTGTTAAGTTGGTAAGTGGGTATTGTCACTTGACACATTTGGACAGGTACAATTAAGTTAAATTCACAATTATAGTGGCGTATTGGGGTACAGTTTTGCGTCGTGGTCCTTTATGTAGGTATTTTAATAATTTATTTTTTCAAAACCTCATCAATAACAGATTTAATGACAGAATTTACGACTTCTGTACGTTGTTGATCGTCCATCTTGAGTCAACTAAAGAACTATTTAAATACGTTTGAACATACACTTAAAATTAAGTAACTTTAAATTTAGTTCAAATTTTGTTATCTACTTCATACGTGTAAACAAAACATTATGTATAGTAAAACAGTATATGTTAACAAATGTTGTAAATGTTAAACTTTTACATTACTAAAGAGTTTTTTAATTTTTAGGTTCAAAATCTGATGTTCGACTAGAAATTCAGACCAAGAAGGGAAAAGGGAAAGGCAAAGGGAAGTCTGATCCTGTCCAAAAAGTGGCCAAGGCGGAGCCAGCAACTGTCAAGGCAGAGCAGAAAACTACAAAGAAACTCGTCAAAGTTGAGAGAGTAGAAGTTCCAGTTAAAAAGAAAGGTAGGTGCTGCATACTGCTTTCAGCCGGTTTGGGGTCGATTTCAAAGTGATTTTTTTTTATACTAATTTAATATGACCTTGATTTTTTAATTGGGGAGCAAATGACTACCTAGTTTTGTAAAAAACATGTGATAAGAGTCCACCCTGACAAACTGATAAGTGTAACGTGTAAACAATGTTTCACATGTCCATCCGACGTATTTTTGAAATGATAATAAGGGGCAAGCGAGCAGACGGGTTACATTTTCGACTCGACAGTAAACTTACTCATCGAAACACAGCTCAATGTCGTGTTTCGTTCAGTGAGTAAGTTTACCGGTGGCCCAACTTCCCTAATTCCTTATCCCTATTCCCTCTGGCAAAGCACTTACAACTCTTCGGATGTCGCAAATGTCCATGGACGACGGCAGCTCCTTTCCATCAGGTGGCCCGTCTGCTCGCTTGCAGCCTGAATATCATTAAAAAAAAACTGGCGTGAAACAGCATTGCGCTGTGTTTCGTCCAGTGAGTGAGATTTCCGGAAGCCCATGTTACAGACACCACATTACTTAGCATTATTCCTCAAGCCTATTCCTTTATTAAAAGACTGTCAATGCTACTGGAATCCATTGTGTTACTATTTCTATTAGAAATTGAGGTTGTTTAAAATAGGAAAAAGGTAATTTAATTAAAAACATTATCATTTTGAAATCGTTCCCTTACTGGCATCTGACCGATGTGCCTAATTTTAATAATATATATCGGTTATAATTTTTCTCGTAGGATTTCTTAAATTAAACATTACAGTTACGTTCTTTACAGTATGTAATTAATTAAATACAAAACGTCCGACTGTCAGCAAACATGTGTCTGTCAGTCTTGTCACATTTTCACAGCTACAACGCTAAAGCAATTTTGCTAACATTCGCTATGGAGATACTTTGAGTCCTGGGGAAGCATAAAGCATACTTTTTATTACGAAAAATGAAAAATGAACGGTTTCCGCGTTTCCATTTAGTTTTTACTAAAATTAAAAAAAAATTAAAAGAATGTAGACACGATAAAACCATCAACAGTTCAAGTTTCAAAAGGTATCTTCAAATTGCTTAATACTACTTGTTACTAATATTATAAATGCGAAAGTTTGTGAGTAGTGTCTGTATGTATGTATGTATGTATGTTTGTTACTTCTTCACGTTTAACCAACAGGCGGAATCAGGGATTAACACGTCGGATACATTTTATTTGTCCGTCTGTCTATTTATTGTGCACCTGTCTGTCTGTCTGGCTATTGTGCACAAATATTCAAAGTCAACGCCTGCGAAGCCGCGTGCAATAAACTAGTAATCTTTATTGACACAAATCACATCACAGTTTAAAAACCAACTAGTTACATTATCTGTTACATTCTTATGTATTATTTGAAGACTTTTTCTACTTTAATATTAAAAATAGGCGCATTGGATTTTTTATTAAGTATGTTGTAAGAATCAAAGTAATTTGGCGCGCTGTCTCTGACAACGCAGTGACAAGTGTCGTAATTTTTATGTGTACAATATACCAGAACTTAACTTGGTGGTACATTGACGGTACCTCCAACCATCCATTTTTGAATATGATACTGACTGTACTGTAACTTCTTGATAGAAATTCATGTTTCACAGTAACAGAACTTTTCTTTCCTTTTATAATAAATATTATTATATTAATACGCGAGCGGAAAACTTCTTACCCCTTTTTCGAAAGACGCCTAGACGTAAAAGCTAGAAACTTTTCAGTTATAGTTGATATAGAAGATGTGCGTAGGATACCAATATTTAAAAAAAATATACATTAATATTGCATATTTTTTAATAAATAAAATGACACCTCAATATTTTTGACATGACACGATAATTATACACAAAATACTCATATAATTTAATGGCCGGGTAATGAGACCTTTATTCCAAATTAAAGTCTGTGATTGAATTGAGAATAGATTATATTTTTATAGCTCCTCTACACGATGTAATTAAATATTTATGGTCGAATTTCGACCACTTGGGGACCTCTACTAATAATAAGTGCATAAAAAGAAAAGTTTTATTACTGCCATCAATTTTTGACATTGGACTATTATCGTCCTTGAAATATGTAAAATACCTATATTTTCAATTAAGACCGCCAAGTGCCAGACTAGATTATGTTAAATACATACACACGGATAGAGTTAGAACCACTTTCGCAGAAATATTTGTTTGATTTTAGGTTCATTTATTTAAACAGAAGTTATTTTGAACTGAATCTGCATAACACTATATAATCTTCATTATACGGAAAGGCGGATCCAGCTTTGGCATCTGGGGGGTTCACATACTCGGGGCCTAGTCACAAAAAGATATTTTTTTTAAACGGGCTTTGGCCCACCACACATTCCCACCACTGTGTCTCCAGTGTCGCCAGGATCGACAGCGGTATCTTACTACGTAAACCCTTTGATATGATCTCAGGGAGCCCGAAGGACGTGCTAAAGTTGTCTTGGGACCAGTGTAGGGCGTAGTTAACTACAATTTTGTAATCTGATTACTAACTACGATTAAATGTAGTTAACTACATGTAGTTATGATTACATGTAACTTAACTACAGTAATCAAACTACATTATGTAGTTGTTAGTTTGATTACTGCAATCTAGTAGTTATAACTACTGATTATTTAAGTTTTATAACCTTATATTTTTTAATTAAATAAACATGTAATGTATAGTAATATATGTTTTGGAATATGGCTGCATAAAAAAAAAACTGTTTATTGCACATACCTATGTTTATTTTCATAAATAATCAAACACAAGGATTAAAGTCATAGCTATTATGTATGTATATACTATATACTTATCAGATCTTAATTACTTGTTATTGACATGTAAACAACCATCAACTTAATTCAAATTATTTTTAATAAAATAAATCAACAAAAAAGGTTGATTGGGTTAATCATTTAAATTAGCTTTTAGTACTACACGTTTTTCGAACATTTCATCCGATAGCCTGTGGGATTTGGGATGGTTTATCATAGTTGCGTATGAAAACAGTCTTTCCACTGGAGCCGATGAAGGTAATGGAGTATTATATTTTATGAATACTTTTTTGACTTCTGGATATCTATGAAGAGAATTTAGCTCTCGATCCATATCTGATAAATAACAAGAAACAATCAGATCTGCTTTTGACCTCTGGACTCGGCATACATCTTCCTCAGTATCTGACGAAGAACTATCAAATTGAAAAAAGTCCTCTTTATTTTGTTTATTTATTGCTGAACTGAATTCAGCATTTTCTGTAACTTCTTTTGCAATAGCTGCTTTGAAAAAGGTTTTCAACCTTTGATGCTCTTCTATGGGAATGCAAGTAAACCATTTGGTTTTGAAGCGCGGTAAAGATATTGCAGCGATTGCTGCATTTTGTGCTTTGGCGTTAGAAAAATCAAATATGTCATTAAAACGGTTATTTAAGCTCTCCAAGTGCTTTCTTGCCAGATCGTTGCAGTAGACAAAGTTTTCATTGCACAGTTTTTGTAATTTTCTTCTTAGAGATAATAAGCATGGAAGTAGCAAGCCATAGAACATATCCTTTTCACCCTGCAAAATGTCAAGCGCCTCAGCTATTGGTTTTGAACATTTTAAATATTCGTCGATATAATTGAATTCGTTTTGCCACAACTTGTCACTGCCACTGATTTTTAAAACTTCATACAGCGAAATGCTTTTATCTTTTATGGCATATATTTGTCCTAGTGCGTCATAAGTACTATTCCACCTAGTGTCTCCTGGCCTTGATAGCGTGTGCCCTAAAACTGTTTGGATTACTTCTGCTGATTTGGGCCGACCTGCAGCATTCCATAATTTGTTGCATTTATTTATTACTCGCTCATGCGTTTTGGAAAGTAGTGTATTTTGATTTCGCAACACTTTTCCAGCATCAGTGGTTGCACATAAGTTAAGTTTATGAGCAGAACATCTCAGGTGAGCTGGCAGTTCAAGAGACACACGGGCATTTTCAAGAGGCAAGGGATCGGTTTCAGACTTATCATGCGACGTCGTACTACTAACTTCTGACTGAACATCTTCTGAAGCATTAAAAATATCTTCAACGTCTGGGTCTATATCGTTAAATTCAACCACTTCAATCGAATCACAAGTGTCTATTTCTACACCAAACTCTTTAAATGCCTTTACAAAATTACTTCCATTGTCAGTGATCGTAGATAGCACTTTTCGTGAATCAATTCCAAATGCACCGTGGATATCTTCTAGAAGAAAAGCAATCCTGTCATAGCTATGCGTTCCTTTGAATCTTCGACACGCCAATGTCTTAGATTTTCTTTGTAAATCTGACGTAATCCAATGTGCCGTGACGCCTATGAAACTTCTTTTTTTTCCCGACCATATGTCTGCTGTGGTACATACATATAAAGAATCTCGAAGCACGGTTTTTATGTCTTGTATTTCTTTTGTATAATAATCTTGCATAACTCGTCCCAAAGATCGTCGACTCATTAAGGTT
This sequence comes from Cyclargus thomasi, assembly GCA_026546445.1. Lineage (NCBI taxonomy): Eukaryota > Metazoa > Arthropoda > Insecta > Lepidoptera > Lycaenidae > Cyclargus > Cyclargus thomasi. The sequence goes on from JAOTAV010058963.1 coordinate 6,063, forward strand.
AAACCATTTTGACACATACCTGCATTTTCATAGGTTTTTTTCAGGTACGGATCTTCAATTGCTCTCAGGGGTATCATAGAATGTATGAAAAATTTGACAATGTTTCCATTAAACTCTTCTTGTGAGACCTTCTTAGCCTTTGATTGTGACTGCGGTTCTGAAGTTGTTTTCTTCGTTTTTTTATTACTGCCAAAATATGTTTTATAGTCATTGAGTGCAGTTTCCCCATGTTTTCTTTTTAGGTGCGTGACAAAGTTAGACGTAGAAGGCAACGTTCCGGATATTGTTACTTTTTTTGGCAAGCACAACATACAAAGTCCAACTCGTTTGCGATCTGTAGACTCTTCTTTAGAAAATTTAAAAAACTTGCCATCAAGAATGCGTGGCAAGTTTATGTCAATATTTTCCACCAAGCTGTTAGAACTTGAAGTAGAAGCTTCACTGCACAGTGGCAGACACTCATCTGACTCATTCATAGTGCACAACTAATTAGCAATACTATAAAATAACTAAGTGGTGCACGCGCAGTAGCGTTTTCAAACTACAATAGTGGCAAACCAAACGGACGGTACACACTGTTGTCTGTTAGACGCAATTGAATACACTGACCAAAAATGGCTTGTACTTACCGACATGCAGCGAGCGAAAGCCAGAGCGTGCTATAGTGCGCTCTTGCTCTAATACACGCGACCACTACAACGCTCGATGCTCTAACTACCTACCAAACGACAAGTCGAAACACGCGCGATAGTCGTTACATGTTTATTTAATTGCAAAATACAAGGTTATAAAACTTAAATAATCAGTCTGCTTTTTTAATGACACAACATCATTTTAAATCTGTAGTTATAAAATTATTACATTTTGCCCAACTCTGCTTGGGACCCGCAACGAAATTAATCAGAAGAATATAAGAGAAATTGAACACAAAAAGTTATTGTCAATTTTTTAAAGATACAATTAAATGAATGAGGGAGTGATCCACCTAGGTTATGAATATCTGTATGCGATGATCCCAATGTCCCGACCCCCCTTCTGGATCCGCCTTTGATTATACTGGTGTATTTTTTTTGTGGTATTTAGGGGATAAGCGAGCAGACAGGTTACGTGATGGAAAGCAACTACCGTCGAGCATGGACACTCGTGACATCCGATGAGTCGCAAATGCGTTGTCGACCTTTACGATCCCAATAAGGAATGGGAATAGAGATTAGGAAAGGGGCCACCGGTAAACTCACTCACTGATCGAAACACATCATAACGCCGTTTCACGTCAGTTTTCTGTGAGACTGTGGTTTCACTCCAGTCATACAATTTTGAAGGTTGAGGAATCAAGATAAGCGATGTTTCGGGAAGCAGATTACAAAGATCGCGCAATAACAAGAGTTGCAGCACGATTAATAGGTGGCTCTACATTAAACAGTCTGTTCAAAGTACAACGTATCAACGTGGCAAAATGTAGAGCTCTTGTTCGTGTATTTGTTTACAAAAAAGTATTTTCTGCTCTAGCGCCCAACGCTTTTACAATCAAATATTACAATAAAAAGCACATAGTTTACACTTCAGTTCAGAAATAGAGTTTGAACGATCCGTAATTTATTTTTGGCTTTTATGTCAACGGCTAGAAATATAAAGATTTAAAAGTACAAAAAGTCACTGATGAGACTGTTATAAACTATATTGCTCTTGAAAAATATCTGTTAAAATGGTGGATTTATGAATTCGGAAGATATGAATTATTGAGAGATTCATAGGGTTCCATACCCATAGGGTAAAACAATACCCTATTACTAAGACATCGATATCTGTCTGTCCGTCTCCAGTAGGTCTAAGATGTACGGTCGATAAAATTTTGTCTACATGTTTTCGCGACGTTTTCCGGTTTATCTATTCATCTCTATTGACCCTAAGATGACATACTTTTTTTTCTCGTGTCTGTCGTCAAAATTAGAGGTAATTGTGCTTTTTTTTACGAACGTTTGTCTACGAACCCTAACATGACAACACAATTGAATCGAGTTTTGTTAAAAATTTTGACATATGATAAAAATATTTTTTGTCACATAAATACTTTATTTAGTGTTTATCATATATTAAATAGTTTAAATCTATGTTTTGTCGTTTTGTTAGGTAAAAAATAAGAAAAAAGTAAGCCTGTCTACGAAAAAGTAAGCCTCGACGCCTCGACGCAAATTAAGCATGTTAGGGAAAAACGGATATATGTTAATATCGACAAAATACCCACGCTCGAGAGTGAGATAAAAGTGACATATGTCGACGGTACATCTTAGGCCGGCAGGTTGTATCTTAAGAACGGTAATAACTAGCGATTTGAAATTTTCATAGAAGTATTTCTGTTGCCGCTATAACAATAAATGAGGGGTCCAAATGCATAACCAATACTAACTATTCACTTTTGTAAACTTTTTACTAGAGACCAAAAACTGATTTTGGGAAATCCAATGTTTGTAATAAATAGCATTTTAAGAAATGTGACAGCTAATGTATTATAACTTTCTTCACTTTAAAAGAAATTAAATTATAACAAATATTTCAAGATTTATTTATCAGTAAAATATGCATAGAATCGGTTTTGCATTTAAGCTCTGGATAGGGGCTGAACTGTACTTAATTATTAGAATAGAGGCGTTTTTGTACACTACTGTCAACATGGTTTGGTTTATCCGAGACATGCGCTGAACATATACCTACTGCAAGGTACAACATCAGATAAAATATTAATCAATTATTTTTATTTTTAGACTTTCATTACAGAAATAAAAGAAATTAAATGTCATGAAAAAAAAAAACATTTTGTCACTCATATAATGTAGGTAGAAGAACAAAGTATCATAAAGTTAAAAACTACATGGATAGTCCTACTTCTCGGTACTCGCGTGGTTCAACATTTTCTGCATCTCCATCATTATTACTATTGTTTATTACATTTTTGTAATAGGCAAGAAGCCCATTACTATGGTCATTTAACCAAGCGTCCCCAAAATGCTTGCAGAGTAATTTGTTAATGTCCTCCAGTTTTAGTCTACTGATATTAACGTTATTCGGTGGTATATTACTGACACCAAAATCATTCATCTCTTTGAAAATCCAGTATCTACAGTCGAAATTAAAAAAACAAAGATATGTCTTGAAAAACGTTTAATTAGCTTTATTAAATTAATATAAACCTTTTTAAAACTCAAACGTTCATCCGCCATTTTTAGAACAATCTCGAGAGCGAGTCCCTGTTAGGGATGCGCGTGAGCCGACGCGACTAGTGTTGCCCGCTCTCGATTAGTTATCGATTTAACACTACTTTATAATTAATTTCACCCCGAATAGAAAATCTTAGGGGCTTATTTTTTATTTTCTTTAGATAATATCTCTTGCAGGCAGAAAATTTAAAATTGTAGGTACCTACTATGCTGGGCTTTATGCTACGTTATTAGCATAAGATTTCCAATCTTTTACTAGGAAATCATTACCCAATATTATTACATTACCATGGTCTTTAAATACGTCTAAATATTCCATAGGTTGTACGATAACCTCTTTTGTTTTAATTTGTTCTTCAATATGGCCAAATACTCTGTCGGCTGGTATAAAATAATGGCCAGGTACTGGAAATATTAATTCATCAATTTTAACATTTTGTGGTGCATACATTGTAAGCCTAATACACTTACAGAGAAATGGTTATAACCTCCACTTTCTTGAAGATAGTTGAGTCCATCATTATTAGGGTATGTTTCACCGCTTACAGATCCACAAAATTATTTGACAGATGTTGTATGTATAATCTGTCAAAAAAGTTGTGGATAGCCTTTATCAGTAAGCGGTGAAACAGTCCCTAACTTATTTAATTCCTTAACGCTACTATGAAAATATAATATACTGGTTATTGATAATTCGTTGGAGAAAGTCTGTGAACACTTAAATCATTCAAAATCAACGCCGGAGAGTTGCGCGTTTACAACGAAAAGCTATCACACCTTTCATGATCTCCTCCAGCACTCAAATACTTCTGAACATATCAAGCGGATTCCATTTCTGATATCATTTAAGATGGTAACGCCAAATTAGCTTCGAAGAAGAAGCTTGGTGTTATAAATAGTGTGAGGCAATATTTCAGTCCGATACAATGTGCAACATCTCTACAAGATCAAGGTTTGCCTTTATACATATTACTGTTGTTACATTCGAGCAGAGTCGCTGAAAATCCAACTAAAACCTCGACGAAAGTGTAAAAATAAACTTGATTTGTATGAGCAAGCAACCCAATAACATAACATGAGTTTGTCCATACAAATCACTAAAAAATATTTCACTTTCAGCGCTGCAACTTTTACAATGAACTCTTTATTGGGGGCTCATACACACCCTTACGTTTTATCACTTTATTTACACCGTGTTTATCTTGTTTATCGTTTCGTTCGTTCGGCCATAGTATTTCAAAAAGGCTGGACCACTTGGAATTACTGCGAGATATGGCTTAGATCTGCCCTCTGCCCTGATAAACAATGTTAACACGAAAAATTGACTGTTAAAAGTCAAAATGAACGGATCGTAATGAAGTTTGTCATTTAATTTAAATTTTCTTCTTACTCTTATATATTTCAAGGTCAGGCAACGCACCTCTAAAAGGTGTCCCAATAGCCTTTCCTGCTATGTATTATTCAAAAATATTTTAATAAAAGTCTTTAAAATAAGCAATGGATGGTAATTAACGCTTCCCCGTGACAAAACGAAAAATTGAAATAAAATTTTCTCCGAGATATTTCTTGCACGTCCTCTCTCGTTTAGCAGGCATGGCAGACAGATTCGTGGGGGACCCAAAACATATTTTGGAAGGACCTCTTTAGATGCAGATTTAGTCAAAAACCCAAAAACAATTCGCTTGGATGAAAACGATTTTTTTCGCGAGAAAAGTAAAACGTCCGTTACCTCAATGTTGCAGATACACTAGGTCATTCTGGTGTTTATGGTGATAAATAACAAAAGTACAAAGCTTAAGAGAATTGCTTGCGAAAAGTTTTAGGAAATTATGCCTACAACAAACAACCTGGTTGATTTGTTTCGATACATATTGTCCAATTTTATTATAATTTGGGATGCAGTTATGCATTCACTCACGTATTCTAACTGTTTGTCTGAAATTGTACTATTTATTATCGCCCTTGCTTTCAATTTCTTTCTTCTCCAAGCAGCTTCTCACTCAGATTGACTTTTGACAATGACCTCAGGACATTCTTTGTATTCAAAGTAAGGAATTTCAATTTCCAACTTGAATCATTTGAGCCATCGAAAATAGAAATTGTACTGTCTTCTAACTTGGCTTGTTTTGACATTTTGATTTTTTTTTCAATCAGTGTTGCCCGCATTAAACATAAATGACCATTTTGAAAAAGACTTATCTAAAGAGTATATATCTAAAGGCATAAATGCAGTGCATTACTTGCCATTTATAGATTAATTTTAATTAGTAGTAGACTTTAATAATTAGTAAATAAAACAATAAACAAAATACAATAAATCAAAATATCTATATTTATTTAATAGCAATTATAAATATCGCGGCGCGGCCAACGGTTGTTGCTTCAAAGCGCGGCGCGACGTTCTCAAATCTCATCTCATGCAGATTCGATTCGCATGCCATAGTTGCATGTGTGCGAAGTAATTATAGTGTCTGTTCAATTGTCGTGACGCACACACGTATAGGCCGTGACTATGGACTTGTACACAATGCGACGCGATGCGAATTCGCAACGCAGAAAGTTGCGATACGAATTGTTGCGATGAGATTTCGAGCGTCAAGGTGTAGGAGGACGCCTGGGTGACCATTTCTTCGACGACCGTTTATCTTTCTGGACGTATTTTGATAACTAGATCGTAACATGGATCGTAAAAAAAAAGTGTGCACTTTTGTTATTGCTTAGGGGATATAGACAAAAAAACAAAGAAGATTTTGGGTTCACCCATTTATTACTATTATGAACGCCAACAGGAACTATTTCATCGAAAATGTGAAGCTTTGAAAACCGACGGGAAAGAGTTTTATGAATATTTAAGAATGAGCATATCGTCATTCGAAGAGCTTCTAAGTTTATTATCACCATATCTTCAGAACCATATCTTCAATAATAGGAACTCTCCCCTTGTACGATACAATAGGAGAGTTCCTGTTATGCCTCTGGAAATGATTGGCCTCACTATCCAGTAAGTAAAACAATAATTCTTTACATTAATTTTTATTAAGAAAAGTGTTTTTCAAATATTACAATCGATAAAATTTATGAAAAGTCAGTCTTCTTCCGGGTTTCAGTTGAAAGTGTGCTTAATATGCTCGAGTTAGAAAAAACATTACTAGGTGAATCAATTTGATCGGGTATGTTAGATGAATATGGACGTTTTAGTGGCGTTTGTTGAGATGTTGCAAAATTTGGAGGTTGAGAGTCATGTTCTTCTAAGCTTCTTATTGAATAAATTTATGTTTATAATTCTCGTTACTGGTGTCACAAATAACAGTGATATAAAAAATTCAACGTCGTACTCTGTCATTGTGTTTGTTTACATTAAGTATACGCCCTGCCCACGCGCTGTCTCAGAGCGAACTCAAAATGGCGTCAACGAGTTCTTGCGAAGCGTCGTGCGAGTTTTTGCGGTGCGATGTCGCTCTAGATTGCGCAAACGGTTTGCCGTTGGTCCGCATACATATAAATTTGGTGATCCCTGTATTGCTAGTGTAATAAATAATAACATTTGACATAGTCTTTAAATATAACGAACCCGCTAGCTTTGTCCTGCCGGTACCTCCCCAGTCGCCGCACACGGCACCATGCATAGCTTGAGGAAAATTGTTGTGCACGCCGCTGACAATTTATTATTTAAACTACAGAAAATTTTACTCCTATACAGCACTCATAACGCACTCAATATAATAATTGACAACGGCTCCCCTCGATGGCCGTGACGCATACTTTTTGGTCGTAGCCAGAGTTTTGGCCGACCTTCGGTTTTGTGGTCGAAGTTGCCCAAAGAAGAAACCGAAGCTTTGGTTGGACACTAGACATTAATTATAATATTTCTTACATTTAATACGAATTTACAGAATGCACCTGGCATTCTACACATTGTATATTATATACCTACTCTGTAACTCTAGATATAGACTAGAAATATAAAGATTCAAAAGTACAAAAAGTCACTGATGATACTGTTATAGACTATTTTGGTCTTGAAAAATATCTGTTAAAATTGTGGTTTTATAAATTCGGAAGATATGAATTATAATTTCGGAAGATATTAATTATCTCAAGAACGGTAATAGCTGGAGAGTTGAAATTTTCACAGATCATGTATTTCTGTTGCCGCTATAACAAAAAATGCAAAAACTGCCTGTTATTTTAATGCATTAATAGAAATCGAGGAAAAACTTGTTCACTTTGTATTTTCTGTCACTCTTTTGACATGAAATAGAATGATTTTTAGCAAAGGAGGAATTTTTTAACTTTTCATATTTGAAGTTACACCATTGTCCCCGGAAGAAACTACGAAACATCATAAATGAGACCTACGAAGTACATAGATGAGACAATTAAAGTCATTTTTCTGTCTTTTAGATGAAAAACAAATATTCAGACTGCAGCCAAGAGATTATGAGAAATTGGAAGATACATTCAAGTGCACAAAATGTGGTAAGGAATTCAAAAAACAAGCTGCTATAAGGAATCACGTTAAGGCCGTTCATTACCACTTTATTACGTTCACGTGCGATATATGCAGGGAAGAATTCCCCACCGTGACCAAGTTGACAATCCACAAGTACGAGAAACATAATATAGACGACCGCTCCGAATGTGACGCATGCCACAAGACGTTCAATTCTCGACTCGCGCTAGCGAGACATAAAAACGTCTTCCATATGCTCGGAAGAAAGTTCAAGTGTAGCAGCTGCGACTACGAGTCCTACAGCGGTACATCGTTACGCAAGCACCAGGTTATACACGAAACAAGGAAAGACTTTCATTGCAAATTTTGCTCGAAGTCGTTTTTGCGTAAGAAGACTTTGATTCTTCACGAGCGGATCCATACAGATGATCGAAGAAAGATTTGTAAAGAGTGCGGACAGGCTTTCGTGCAAAAAGCCAGCCTCAACTACCACATGACTAAGTATCATCCAGGCGTTGCATTTTAAAATCGTTATTCGTGGTAAAGTGTGTTCTACACGGCGTGAACAAACGTCACGCAAAGGTGATGATGCAATGCATTTTCAATCTTACGCCATTAACTGAAGGTGCATTTTAGATAATAATGTTGTAAATGGTCGTGTTTGACAAACCCTTTTTCAAATACGACCTTAATGCACTCCAAATTGCACCCTCAATTAATGGCGTAAGATTGAATTGACGGTGCACCATTTACAACATTAGATATTAAAGCTATTTTCAATCTTACGCCATGAACCGAAGGTGCAATTTGAATTGCATCAATGTGCACCTTTGCGTGATGTTTGTTCCCGCTGTGTAGAACCCCCTAAGTGTGCAATGCACGTAGAACTCAAAGTACATAACATTACAGAGTTTAGTTGTACCTACCGAGTAAAGTATCGTACTAGTTACGTTAAATACGCTAACGAATATATCTCGGTTAATTTTAAGACTGACGTGAAAATAGTTACAGTCTTAAAATAATAAGTGTGGTCGAATCGGTCCTTTTTTTATTAATGGGTAGATGATACATAAGTTTTATAACAAAGTTATTTTATTTTTTTATTTTGCGCATTAATTCAACAGTTTTTGAAAATAAAAAAAAATGTTCTAACGACGGGCGACGTGCCGACGGGCAGTCAGTTTGCTGCTGGCGGCCGACTGACTGGAGGCCCGAGCGCGCCTAGAGAACGGTTACGGTTTTAAAGGATGACGGGCAGAAATGTATGGGACGCGTACCTAACGACCAATAACGACCAGACGTATGTCGTTAGAAAGCTC
>JAOTAV010058974.1:0-15049 GCA_026546445.1 Cyclargus thomasi
GGCGGGATTCGAACCCGCGACCCCCGGCGTAAGCTACCAACGCGCTTACCAACTGAGCCACAGAGGTCGTCAGTAGTGACTAATACCTGCTAATATTATTGTTTCAAACTCGTAGAGCTGCAGTACCTGGAGTTCCACACTCGGAGGCTCAACTTAAAGGCCATAGGATGAAAAAACTCCTACTCCATTAGACACCATCCGTAAAGTACGTCACACGTAGTTGAGAGAGGGGTGTTCTTCTTAGTTGTTTGGTTTTAGTTTATTTGCAAAGTCTTATTCTAAGTTCATAAAATATTTAAACACTGTTTTACTAATCGAAATTCGCAGTCCTTTTCTCGAACATTGAAAACATCACAAGACAAAAAGGGACGGCGAATCTTGATGAGTTAAACTATGTTTAAATATTTTTATGAATAAGTGGGTTAAAGTTTTATGAATCAAAATCGAACGGAAATCAGCCCACTGGGTCGACTATCTCAGTTGTTTAAATGTCTCTAGCACAATCTCATACCATTCAAGAGAGTTTTGTATGTTTGTTATGAAAAAAAAAACTGCATTTTCCTGAAGGGTTCCATATTATTTACTTAAGGGTAATAGCTAATCTAGATTACACTATGCATTCGCCCATACTCGTCGGTAACGGTCGTTGACCCTTTGTCAAAAAATTTACATTTCCATACATATCGCGATTGATAACAATAAAATGATATTTATTACCTCATCTTGAAATTGTAAATTTTTTGACAGAGGTTTAATGACAGCTAGTTTATAAAGCGGAAAAGATATTGATCGGATGCGACTTACGGACGCGATTGACAGCCGCGATCTAGATAATAATAAATGTATTAAAGGGTGCAAACTATAAGGCGTAAGTCGCAGACGGCTGTCAGCCGCGTCTGACGTCAGTCACGGACGTTTCTGTATGGGCTATCAGTCGCGTCCGATCAATTTGTTTTAAGCTTAAGTCAGATTTCCTTCCTAACGTTATAACATCAGAACGCACGAACCGATTCGACGGTTTTGCATTCGTTAGAAAGGTCTCAGGCTTCGAGAGATTAGTAGCAAAAAAAAAAATTGGATAAACTTTAAGTTCGCGGGCAACAGCTGGTGCATATAGTTAATATATAATAAAAATTAGTTAGTAATTATTAGTTACTATTTATTCCGATTATATAATCCCGTAGGATGAATTATTTCCACGCGAGCACAGCCGTGGGTAAATACTAGTATGCTATAGAATGGGTATTCCATTTAAAATTATAATGGTCGCCATATATGGTAATAATACAAACTTGTTTCACGATTAAATTATGGTAAAGCGAATCAGGTATCCACGTGTTGGTAACCCTACAACGTGGATAACGTTAAAATCAAAATATTGTATTGGTTTTGTTAACTGTTTACCGATATTCAATTTTGTGACTATTTTGTGATATTTATAGCTGCTGGCTTGAACTCTGGATAGGAGCGTCCGTGGACTAGTGGCCAGTGGGTAAAACCTTTGGCTCGCACTCAAGAGGGTGCAGGTTAATTATACATTTCGCAATCTCAAGTACATAATATGGATGCTCATTGGGAGAGCAATGCTTCGGCACACAACAAACGAAATTGCGGGCACCAACTAGTTTATAATATTAGTACGGAAGAATGGATGTCTTCCTATAAAAGTAAAAGTTATGTTTTGTAGTATGTAATATCTAAGTACATATCGGGGGTCAATATTCTACGTAACTTTCATGACGTCACAACTCACACCCAATTGAAGTCTGTCAATTCAATACAAATTTTGAAAATATGCATCTCAGGGTTACTGCGCATCTGACGCCACGTTCCGATGTGAATTGACCCTTAGAAAGTTTGTCCGTAGCACGCCGTGACCGCTAACATTTTTTTTTATTTTGATAAAATGACACATTATGTCTAGACCAGGTTTCATTTTCTACCGACATTGGTCTAGTGCCCATGTTGCCGCAGCTCTACAGTGGCGTAAAGCAAAATGAAACCTGTAGCCTATACTATCAGAGTGGCATTTTATCGGGCCGAAATGATCTCTCTCTCCGTGACGACGGCGGTGGACAAACGGCCTAAGTTTTAATGAAACCATTGTGAAAATGCACTTTTATTCACTAAGAAAAATTCAAATAGGGAATATGCATGTAAAACAAATTTCATGCGAATTATTATGATTTATGATTATGGGCTAAAACGTAGAAGATAATACAGAATATCATAAAATCTCTGATTTCTATTGAGAAATAAGTAAGTAAGTTAAGTTTTCTACCCACCTGTATCTCACAAAACGTAAGTTAGTATGAACTTTGTATGCAGCTTATAGACTTTGACGTCACAATCAACTTCGGATCTCTCTAACTGACTACTTTAAAGGCTTACAACTTTGTTGATATAATTTTATCAAAAAACTGATTGGAATACAAAGTTCTTCAATTCAAATGACGATAGATTTATATAATGAAAGAATTAAAAATCATGCATATACTCTATTAAGTACTAATTAGTCTGGTCAAAAATTCAACGATTCGCCAAATTGGGAGTACTTGACCCGAAGCCGGCTCTCAAATGTCGATTGTATTTCTGAAATGTCAGTATCAATTTCAAGAGAATCTGGTACCCCGATGATACTATTTCGTACAGCATTTATGCAGTATCCGTTCTTGTCCAATCCGACTTCCAAAGGTCTCACTCTTAAGCCGTTTTGACCTTTGAGACTCAAACGAACGAAACGGAATGCGCGTCCTACTTTTTGTTAAACTTTGAATGCGCCATTTAATTTTGGAAAAATTATATTCCCTTATTCAGTTAATAATCCTCAACTGTATACCAAATCTCATCAAAGTCTGTAAAGTGGCTTCGGCGTGATATAGTGATAATAGATGGACGAATTTCCAAAACTCTCACATACTTTATGTGTGTTAGTATGCATATTTTGCCGCACACAGCGTCGAGAAATTTTATTGGAATTTTCACCAGAGAACAAGAACCAACATTGACGTTCCCATTCATGAAAATATCACCTTGTCATTTGACAGAAAGGGATTTGATCGGAAGGAGCAACGGAGCTGCATTAGCGCAACTTTAAATCTCAGAATCGGGGTACCGCTAATACTTTATGTGGATTTTTAGTCTGGCAATATGTAAAGATTTCTCTCGTACCAATAACTGATATCACATATTTAATCGGCGTACGTTATCGAGTGCGAAAAAGTACACAAATCACACCTCTCGCTCGCACCTTTTTATTTTTCGAACCAAACGTGTTCTGGGCGCGTTTTTTATTTTTTGTGCAGCAGTTAATGCCTCCAAAGAAGTTTAAGGATTATTCGATGTTTTGCATGGCGATTTAAAAATGCCGGGCGTAATTCCATATTAAATGATAGGATTAATTCCCAACTAGCGTCTCCGGAATGCAACGAAAGATGCCCCTCAAAGGAGGGACTGTCAGAGGCTCCTAAACTTTTGAGACTATGGAAAAAATATATATTTTTGTTCGTGTCTATTTAAGGCCGTGCCGTATGATTAGAGTAAAAAAACTGAACTGCAGTTTGAAACAATAAACAACTGCAAGCTTAGAAGATAACGATAACTCTTAATAAAATTCTCAGAGCGTCCGAAGCCTAGTTGGTGCAGGTTCGGACCCCGGTGGGGTCCGAACCGAATACATAATACAGAAGCTCATTGTCGTGGGAGAGACATGCTTCGGCACGAATGGGCCAGCTCGTCCGGAGTAGTACTAAGGTTTCACAGTACTGTTTCGTTCAGTTTACCGGTGGCCCGACTTTCCTAATCTCTAATCCCTATTCCCATTCCTTATTCTCTCATAAAGGCCGGCAACGCACTAGCGACCCTTCGGATGTCGCGAGTGTCCATGGGCGACGGCAGTTGCTTTCCATCAGGTAACCCGCCTGCTCGCTTGCCCCCTAAATGCCATAAAATAATAATAATTAGATAATTAAAAAGCCGACGGACTTGCAACTTTTCAAATGTCGTTATTGTTCATGAGCGTACAGTTTCCACCAGTTAGCTTTGCTTGTTTGCCTCCTCTTTAATTTAGAAAAAATTAAAGTAAAATATCTACTCTTACTAAGAAGTTAAAACTCTCTTGCCGCTGTTGCTACAATAAAAGGAATCTCAAAGTTACATACTTTCGTGGCAGCAGCATAAAGCAGCTCCGTAAAACGACTGGGAATCAAGTTTGGGAACCACTGAATTAGAGGATTAAGTAAACCCAGTTTAAAATATTTTGCCCAACTGGTACAAAAAATATATTTTTATGTCCTAACCGTTAATCGTACTACACCAAAGCGGCCTCTTCGGATCATATGGACAAAGTACAAACATGTTTCAATATTATTTTATAAAATTTGGGAGCCTCGCCACCCCTTTGACGACCTCTGTGGCGCAGTGGTTGAGCACCTTGGTAGCTCACGCCGGGGGTGGCGGGTTCGAATCCCGCCGACGGGAGGAGTTTTTCAAAGTTCCTGGGTCGTGATATTAAATATGTGTATCATATAATGAAAATCTTAAATATGTGTATAGTAAAAGTATTAAAGTATTAAATATATTTCCGTTGTCTGGTACCTGTAACACAAGTCTTTCAGCTACCTACCACGGGGCCAGACTGACGTATGAAGCGTCCAAAGATATTATTATTATTATAACCCCCTTGGGCTGTCCTTTAATCATGTAATGTTTTTTTTTGTGCATTTTATATTTATGACTGCCCCCTTCCCAAATACTGTATCACATTTTTTATTCATGTATTTTTTTTGCATCTGGTAAGACCGCATTTTTGGTTTAATATCGGGAAAAACTAAATACACGTAATTTTTTGGTGTTTCGTGATTTTTTAGACCCCCTTCCTCCTTTTGAACCTCACGTGATTAACAGATGGTCTCTTTTAAGGAGGGTGTTTTCTCTGAAAAAGCCGGTAACTCCTCTGAATTTGCGAGTAGGCGTCGGTAGTTGCTTTCGGTCAGGTGAAATGTTTGCTCGTTTGCCCCTTAGGGACCATCCATACAGTACGTCACACAAATTCAATGGTTTTCAGACTCCTCCCCCCTTTGTCAGGTGGTCACATTTATAAGAACTCCCCTCTCTATTGTCACGTCACAAAATTAACGATTATATACCTATAAATTCAAACCACATCAACATTTAAAATTTTGAGATTAAATTTCATAATTTTATATGTGATGTCGTAAAACTAAGGACCCCCAACACCATATTACAGTTCGACGACCCCCCTCCCCCCCTTTACGTGTGACATACTTCATTTATGGTCCCTTAGTTACAAAAAAATTGGTGGGCTAAAAAGAAAACGGGACATCTTATGGTAAAGATTTGCGGTCCGCAGGTCCGTTGCGAGCCTTCGAAGAGGGAATTATGTCTCCAGTAAACTCACTCACTCGGCGAGTCCCAGCACAAGCGCTCACACCGGTTTTCTGTGAGGCAGCGGTATTTTTCTACTTGGACGAATCAACCAATCGACTTCATTTTTGTCACAATTGTTAAAAGTACGGAGAGCAACATAGGATACTTTAGGTCTACAAAAACCGTGATCTTTTTGAAATATTCTTATTCGAATTACACGAAAAGCTAGCGAAATACTAAATGGGCATTGGAATTTGGACTCTATGTCGACAATACCATAGTTTTTCCCCTCGGTGTTTCTCTAAGTATTAATCACGCATTTCTACCCTGTAACTTGATGCCCACGATCGCAACCTTTGGCCAATGACTCCATTGGGTGTTAGGTGTACAAGGAGCTTTATCTGACAACAGGATACAGTGGTTTGTAAAGGTCGAATAGGCTAGTCGAATTTATTTTTTTTCCTATTTGTAATTAAAGACGTCCCAAAAATAGAAATATCGGTAAAAATAACGACGATACCTTCAATTCTCCATAAAATTGACCTTCCTGAGTATAAAAACGCTCCAATTAACATAATACCTAGTTATGACGTCACGTCTTGATATTTTAAACGCACCGCGGGAAGACTTTGTTAAATATTCCGTTTATGATAGTGGTTTCGTAACAAAAGTTGTTTTTAATTACCTAATTTATCGAATGGTATATTAAAAAATTGTATTACTAAAAAAATCGACTTGCCTGTCCAACTTTGGAAGTTATATACAAAAAAAAATATAAAAGTTACTTAGCTGAAATTTCTGAGTTAGTAATTTTTACCATTATATCTTAATTTTATTTTAAAAATTAGTGAATTATAGACCTTGTCGATACCTTTTCTAAGGTGGACGACTATGATGCCGTTTCTTATTTAACTTTTTTGCTATGAAACATAAATTTTGAAGTGTTGTCTCATGGCTCCGCTTTATAATCGCCGTTCGTCGTAAGATTTCATACAAATGTCAATTTTATACAAATGTCAATATGAAGTTCCGTTCTATAAAATATTTTGTACAGACAATAGATATATAGAAAATCGTTACTATTAAAGATATTCCTAGCCGATTTCGATTATCTTTTAGCTCAAATATAGTTAGAGTACGTGGAACAGAAATCGTACGGTTCCGGGAACCTCTTCACTTAGGCGTAGCTTTACACAAAAGCTTGTATACAGATTAAGATAGTAATATTCATTAGAATACTTCCTATTTAGGACTGACTCGGCATACCATCAGTTCGCAATCCCTCCAGTCCACAATATAACAGTAAAATCCACAGTATGATGACTCGCCCGTTTCTTCGAGATAAATACCTACGGCGCGGCGCGCGCGGCTGAGTGTTACGTACCGACGAATGCTAAGGCTCGGCTAACATTCAATTAGGCCCGGTTTACATTTAATTAAGTACAGTAGCGAGTTAACAAAATGGTCACCTAAAAATTAAGTAGTAAGTATTAAGTGGCGTTCAAACGTAGGCGAGTTAAGTAATCATAAGTTGCGGGTTTGCAAGATAACAAGATAAGTCTCTATAAATTGCTCAATTAATGCCTACAAACTAATTAAATTTAATATTTTACCCATCTAAATACCTATTGTATTAAAATTTTTGATAAATGAAATATTATAATGTGAACTGTATGTACTAAACTCAAACGTCTACACGCTAGTGAGTTAAGTTGGCGGGGTGCGGGAGACGCGAGAGGGGTAGCACTTTGCACTTAACTCGCCAAAAAATAGAATCGCGTTCTATTCAAGCCAACTTAATTAACAACTTACCACTTAACTCGATTTTACCGTTTAAACATCAAAAATAACTATACTCGTCGATCGCGATTATAATATTTAATTTATCAAAAGTTTTAATGAATTACATATAATATTTTACTCAACTAAATACCTATTATTTAGTTGAGTAAAATATTAAATGTAATTAGTTTGTAGGCAGTAATTGAGCAATTTATGGAGACTTTTCTTGTTATCGAACCAGCAGCTTATGATTACTTAACTCGCCTACGATTGAACGTCACTTAATACTTACTACTTAATTTTTACTTTTAGCTGACCGTTTAGTTTAACTCGCTACTGTACTTAATTAAATGTAAATCGGGCCTAAGAGCCTGGCTGTCAGACTTTAATTTTTTCGTAAAATTTGTTATTTTGTGTTGCAATTCAAATGGAAATATGCTTATTATATAAAAAAAAATTATTTATGAACTTTATAATGTCTGAAATTAGCGCAAACAACCAAAACAGAACATTTATACTACCGGATAATTGCGAATCCGTATAACTAAGGTTCGGATAATCGAGTTCCTACTGTACTACAGGCGAGACTCGTAATATATCTGTCCGTCCGTTTCTGTGGCTTTACCATGACTTTGAAGCAATAGTATCTGTCGATACTCGATAGCGACTACGTAAATTTTTAATATGGCAAAATTTTACAGCGTCTCTAGAGGTCCATTAAACTCAAATTCCTATAGTAAAAAGTCTAAAGACTGCTATTGTTAACACGTAATACTGTAGATGTTTTCACTGTAGTCTCTACATCAAGATATGTATCGCTGCCGGCCTCAGACTTGTCGTCAATTAGAGTCAGTCCGTTTTACATATTAATTAAAAATACTATGATTGATACACGTTAAATGTAACTGTATATGTTTAATTGAATGTCGGTTTGTTTGTTACACTGTAATTAATATTTTAGCTAAACAGTATTTTTTTTATGATATTTAGGGGGCAAGCGAGCAGACGGGTTACCTCATGGAAGGCAACTGCTGTCGCTCATGGACACTCGAGACATCCGAGAAGTCGCAAGTGCATTGCCTGCCTTTATGAGGGAATATAGGAGGGGATAGGCGGATTAGAGAATTTGGGCCACCGTTAAACTCACTGCGAAACACAGCACAACGCCGTTTCACGCCAGTTTTGAGGCCGTGGTATCACACCGGTCGAGCTGGCCCATTTGTGCTAAAGCACGGCTCTCCCACGGTAAGAGTTAAGTTCATTTAAATATAAAAATAACAAGATAATGCTCGCATTTCTGTATGGTTGCTAATTCGTTAGACGCGCGGGAATCGTACCAACATATTATCATTTTCCAGGATAAATCATTAAAAACATCTTTAATCTTATTGTGAACGCACATTTTTCAGAATCGAACGCGTCGAACGCGGCGAAGGAAATGAATTTTAAAATTCAATATCATCTCATGGAACGTCGCAAAATAGCCTGCGCCGAATTGTCCGATTCGTCCGAATCGTTCGCTTTCAAATCCAAAGAAAAAATGACTTGGATTCCATCGGCTCCGATAGATTTGTGCCGGTCACCATTCATTGCACAAATCGCACTTTTTAGCTTCTTCGATTCCTTGTTTAAATATCTCCTCAATATAAAAAAAAACTGTCAGTTTAAAATTACATAATTGGTACGTATAAATTCTTCACGTCTCGATGTAATATTAAATTGTAATAATTGTCTAAATTGTTATAATTTACCGAGGCGAGGTGTCAGGCTGGAGTTTTATGTCGTATGACGAATCGGCCGGCGGCTGATGTACGACTAATTGTTGGACCGATCGCGCGACTAATCGGTCAACTGCTGACCCCGACTGATTTACCGAGGTACTTGTCAATTTACATTGATTCTAAGTTATTGCGAAAGTATTGTATGACTTAACGGTATTCGCCAAAAAAAAAGAAAAAAAAATCTGTGCAGGAAAGCAACTTTTCGTAGCAGAAATATTATCACATCTTCTTGCTACTAAAAGTTGCCTTGTCGTAAATTCTTTGCCGTACCTGTATTTAAAAACCGGACAAGTGCGAGTTAGGCTCGTGCACGAAGGATTCCGTAAAGAGCAAAAACATGTACCATTTACCCTTTCACATCAAATCAAGTGACGGTGTGATGTCAGTCAGCCCCCCTAGACAACTGGCAAGCGATTATTTTTTACAATAATCGGTTGACCTGTGTTTGTATTGGATTGACCAAGTGGAACGAAAACGAATTTGCCACGGGCCTCGAACGATATAGTTACGCCACTTTTGCACTTTTGCTGAAAGACGTCGCTATGATCAGTCATAGCGACATCTTTCAGCAAAAGCGCAAAAACTGCATAAATTTTTAATTTATTTTGTTTTTAGTATTTGTTGCTATAGCGGCAATAAGAATATACATATAATATGTGAAAATTTCAGCCGTTCTGGCCTGGAAACAGACCGACGGACAGACAGACATACATCGTAGTCTTAGTAGTAGGTAACCAAATCTGTTTTGTAGTTTGGACATTAATAAATCAGTAGTTAGTCACAGTTAATGTCTAAACTATTTAATAAAGTAATTTTTTATAAAGTCAACAGCCTCTTGGCCACGGACGCTCTGTTCTTCTGTTCCAACGTCCGTAGGTTCAGTAGAAACACCCTAAAAATGGTGAGTTGCTGACGCGTGAGTTACTCCTTCTGCTAAACACGTGTAAAAGAGCCTTTAGGCTGGCAAAGGTTGAGTCGGCAAAGGTTTACGACGCTGTAATCACTGTGTCAAATGTTCCTACAATAGCACTTCCCCTTTATACAGATCTAGTGGATGCAAGAAGTGACTTTTTAGTGTTGTTTTTTTTTTTTTTAAATTACAATTCCTCCGAAAATTGTACAGGTTCATTTCTACATAGGATTTATCTTATTACATTTATAGTTTTTAGGTGTCCGTGAGTTATGGTTCTTAAATTAAAAAAATTCAAGCAAAATGAGCACTTTTTGAATTAGTTTCATTTTCTGTCGTTTGATGCTGACACTGTTTTGTTGTCGTTTAGCTAGACGAAAAAAAAAATAGCCTTGTGCATCGGTTATAAAGTAGCGCTAAGTTTAAATTTTTCGCGCGCCGCGAGAATCTGCAGGAGGCCACCTTTATGTTTTATACTTATGGTGTTTCATTGTCTAATACAAAGCACTAGTAACTGTTGAATCTTGGTTACGAAGCTACATAGACATTTCATCATGGAAAAGTATCACGTTTCCAAATACGCCTTTTCTACCCGAGCGAAGTTTGGGCAAAAGCCATGTATAGTATTTAATATCGCATCTAGACAAACACTACCGTTGTACGGGAATTCTTTTAATGTCAAGTCCACAGCGCTGTGGGGGACAGTCAATAATTGGTTAAATCACTTAGAGGGCTTCACTTTGTTACTATATGTTACTAAATGTTCTACCAATGTTTTGTTTGTTTGTATCGTAGATGGTGATACGTATTTTTTTTTTTCTATGGACGCTTCACACCACGTCAATATGGCCCCGTGGTAAGTACCTAAAGGATTTGTGTTACGGGTACCAGACAACGGAAATATGTTTAATACTTTTATTCTATACACATGTTTAAGATTTTTATAATATAATACACATATTTAATACACATCCATGATCCAGGAACATTGAAAAACTTTTTGTTCCGTCGGCGGGATTCGAACTCGCAACCCCCCGCTCAACCACTGCGCCACAGAGGTC
This sequence comes from Cyclargus thomasi, assembly GCA_026546445.1. Classification (NCBI taxonomy): domain Eukaryota; kingdom Metazoa; phylum Arthropoda; class Insecta; order Lepidoptera; family Lycaenidae; genus Cyclargus; species Cyclargus thomasi. The sequence continues at coordinate 10,923 of JAOTAV010058974.1, forward strand.
ATCTCAGTAAAAATTTGTGTTTTCGACAATCGTCCTCTAACGCTAAGTGTCCCTTCGCGATCTTTGAGCTCCCTGTATCTCTTAAAACAACTACATTTTTGACAGAATTCATGTGTCATTAAAATATTAGGCCTTATAGAATAAGGGGTCTTATAAAAGTTGGTAAAATTTTCAAGAATAGGTACACTTTATAGCCGCTAAGTGTACACTTAGCATTAGCTTAGAATATGTTATGACTCAAAAGTTTGTTTTACATAATATTTAGAACAAAAATCTATAGTGAAAAATCTTCACGTAATAGTTATTTATAATATTTGAACTCAGGTTTCCAATTTACTGTGTGTCAAAAGTTAGCTATTGATACACTTTATCAGTTACAAATAAAAATGTCTTTCCTCAAACGCAGTAATATAAACATTTTGTAATCCCTACCATCGTTGGCGAGACGCATTCCTTATAAATAAATAAAATACTTGTATTTAAGAATGCCCGGCCAAGAATACAGAAATATTTTAATTATTTCGATTCCGAGATGTTATATTGACTCAAGCTACGCTGAGTATTTTATGATTTGATTATCATTTTTGAAATCTATGCATGTTTTAGAAAGTCTAGAAAATATATTTGCAGGATTTCGTATATTTGCAGCCCGGACCTAGGGAGGGCAAGCCGGGGGCTTTGCCTCGGGCAGCAACTCTAGTTACTTAAAAAAAGGTAATTTAGACTAAGTAGGCAGTGTCTTTTTTCTATTAGTGCCTTATAAGGATTGGCCTAAGCCTCAACATAAACAATAAAAAATGTTTTTAACTTTGAAATCGGTACCAGCTTTTACAATTCCTAAGATTCTTGACATTCAAGTTACGATTAAAGTAGCTTATTTTTAAAGAATCATTAATGGTATTTTTTTTATTTTAAATTGGCATCCCTAGTATATTTTAAATGCGAAAGGTTTCAATGTGTTATTTATTCAATCTTAAACCGATTTTGATAACATAAAGAGTGAGAGTATATTACTGTTGTAGGTAATAGTGTTATCCTAAAAAGTGTTAAGAAACCTTACTTGGTTTCAATCGAAAGAAGGGCCGGCAACGCACTTCTTTCGGATGTCACGAGTGACCATGGCGATGGCAGTTACTTTCCATAAGGTAACCCGTCTGCTCGCTCGCCCCCTAAAATATCATAAAAAAACGGGACACTATTACATATGCTAGTTAGTAATAAGTGTATCTCAATTAAGGCTGAGAATGCATTGTTTTATTTTTGACAATCAAGGAAATTCATTTTCCTTGTAGTCTGTAGGAAAGAAGGCCAGTAGCTGCTTAATCGGGGTTTAACGACAGTTATAAAACAATCAGCGGCTAATCACTAGTTAAGTAGATCTCACTAGGTGCCTCTCGCCAGCTTAGAGAGTTTATTGGCGGGAATTTTCTAGCAATAAAAGGTTTGTAGGGACTTGTGTGTTGGAGTAGTTATGGTCTAAGAGCAGTCTTAGATAAGCCATTTTTCGCCTTTTGTCTGATGAATGGATAAGTTTATAAAATATGAATTAGGATATAAAACATATTTTTATTATACTCCTAAGAATATCTACTTCAACACTAATATTGTAAATGGAAAAGTTTGTCTGTCTGTTACCTCTTCATGAGATAACGCTATCTAGTACATAAGAGGGTGGCAAACTTTTAAATTTAAAAATGTTATATTTTAGGTATGTTTTATGGGTAGTACCGGAAATAAATTATTTTAATTTATATATTTTTATATCCCAGAGAAAAATATCAGAAGTCATCTAGTAAATTATATGTAACTAATATTCCTATTTACTACACATAAGCTTTTTGTTAACGTAGAAAATATTCGCATTAAATGAAAACAAATATACAACCTGGGGACCTAAAAATGTCGTAATACCAATATTCCAAAGAAATTCCTCTACAGTTCGTTTCAGTACATTTTGTTTTTAAATCGATTAGTTTTGATGAAAAAAATTACTTGAAAATCAATTGCAATTGATCGTGAATTCACTGTTTTGCAAAATTATGCGTTATTTACAAGAAAAATGACAAAATGAATTGCCGTTAGCAATATTGGGAAGTGACTTTTTTATGACAGCTGCTATAATTCGTGACAACATTCCATAACGGAATTAAAAACACGCTTAAAATAAAACACAAAACTTATCATTTCGGCTTCGGGAAAATTAATTAAAAACATGTCATGAAATTCTATCGTCAATTACTCGTGCGACGGGAATAATTAAAAATGACGTAGTTTTAGGCATATATAAATACTTTACTACAGGGGGCTTAGCCAAAGCTTCGCTTCTTTGTAGAATCGCCAAACGAAATGGTTGGAAATGACATGAGGCGTAACGGTCTTGGCTTAGCTCCCAGGAATATCAATTGGGGTCGATGTTTGGGGCCGCAGAACATCGCTCGCGTGTGCACCGGCCTTATGTGGCGCGAGCACGCGATACAACCGCCGAGAGAAGTGATTAGCGATTTAGTTTTCCCGGTTTTATTTCTAATTTATGGCCGTGCGTTCCTAAATAATTAAGGCCAAGATAAACGTGGGAAAGCCACTATATCCTTGAAGGTTTTTTTGAATAATTTCTGATGTCTAATTTGTGCGATATCATCTAAGAAGATGTGGTGGCTATGCGTGGTGGAAAGGTAACTACGGTCATAAAAACGATGAATGTGGACTCATAAACCTCTTGTAAGGGGTTTGGTGTTTACAATTTATTTTCTAAAACGTTACCGCCATTACCCTACAAAACTTAATCTTATAATATAATGTAAAAAAGGGTATGGAAGGCGTATGGAATTTTAATTTTTTTAATCAATTCATATTTTTAATTTTTAATTTTATTTTTTGTGTTGACATTGTTTATTAATAAGGTATATATTTTTATTTATGTATTTTTCTTTTTCTTCTTATTGAGAATGAGTTGCCACTGTCAGAGTAAGCTAAGTCTCTTCATACATTTTCAAAAAGTAGTTAACGAAAACTAAAAGTAATTGAATAAGAGGACACAAACACGAATTGAAAAATTTTAATCCTCAAAATTATACAGCATGGAATTTCATTTTTTTGTGTATTCTGTTGATATTTCATTATTCGCGAATGCACATTCTACCCGACTGTACCAACCCTTTTTATTTTTAAAACCAACGCCATATGATCGAATGTCCCGAATTCATGTAATACATTTAAACTTATCCGATTGAGAATGTAGTAATTTGTTAACTATTCCAGAAACGCCGGTACAAGTCACGTGAATAACAAATTAGCTTATTAAACAGCGTTATGTTAACTACCCTCGATGGGAATTCTTTTTGTATCGGTGTTACGAGGTATTTGTGTTTTAGATAATTTTGATTTATTTCTTTCATTAATCGCTCTGGATTTGTTACACGACTGTACCAGTGTTGTGAGGTTTAATTAAGGCTGTTTACATATTGCAATATGAGGGCCTAACTACTTCCTGATTAGTGTCAAATAGGCTAACCACAACTTAACGTTAAATATGTTGTGGATAGTCTATACGGCAATTATTGGGAGTGGTGAAACAGGCTGAATACAGAGCAGTAGCCTGATTTTTATATCAAACGTTAATGTAGCTTTTTTTTTGTTGAATTATTTTTCCTCTTTCAATTAAACATCGAACGATTCGGACGCATCGGACAATTCGGGCCGGGCTAGTGTGCGAGAATCCATGGCAACTTTAATATTAAGTCACGCTGTCACCTACTTCCCTAATCCCCTATCCATACTCCCATTCCCAATTCTCTCATATAGGCCGGCAACGCACTTGCGACTTTTCGGATGTCACGAGTGTCCATGGACGAAGGCAGTTGCTTTCCATCAGGTAAACCGTCTGCTTGCTTGGCCCCTAAATATCATAAAAAATGAAACTGCTTTTTACTCTCGACATTAAGTCTTGATTTATTTACATCAATAACATGGAAAACTAAGTAATTTGACAATAGTTAGAGATTAATGAACATAAAGCCAATAACAAGTTTTCACCTTTAGGTAACAGAAAAGTATATACAAGGTGTCTCAAAAGTAATTTTATATTTATTTAGCTTACTGCGTGAACGCAACGTATCCGAGGGGCGCGG
>JAOTAV010058985.1:0-40630 GCA_026546445.1 Cyclargus thomasi
ACGAGTATACTCAGTTTTTTGCCTTTAGCTTTGGAAACGTGAAATGGTTAACATGACACACGGTCCGATTTACCTCTTCTTGATAAGTGCCGTTTAGACTATCGGACTATCCATGACTAACGCCGTTTGTCCACCAAAACCATCAACCGAGAACGAGCTTATTTCGGCTCGATGAAGTGCAACACTATGATCAAGGCTATAAGTTTCATTTTCTAGCGACGTTGCTCTATCGTCAATGTCGTCGCCGTCATTAAAGGCGTAGAGGAAAATGAAATCTGTAGTCTAAATCATAAAGTTGCATTTTATCCGGCCGCAATATTCTCGTTCCCGGTTGACGGTCTTGGTGGACAAACGACCTTATTAGATAGATGAAGTTTGGAGAATCTCTCATAAAAGCTAAAGATTATTTGAAGCCTATTCGACACTAATCAGTGGTAAAACTTCCCCTTAATATTATCTAATATCAGCATCAGAATTAGATCATTAATAACTAAGACTCAACTAGAAAACTAGAACATGCGAGATATTTTTCCTCGCAAAATACTGGCGCTTAGTCTCAGTTCAGATGGAACGAGATATGCTTATATAACGTTAGTGATATCGTGTAGATGATGTATAAGGTGCGTGTAAGGGCATACTGCGGTTACTCGCTCTTACCACAAGTCAGTAGTGGTCCTGTGCCCTTCGCAATCTATTTTAGATGTATATTGTGTTACGGTTTATTAATAACATGTGTTATGCGGGATTGCTTGTCTCTACATTGTTGCTTTTTAGATTCTCCTTAGATTGACATTTGTTATAACAAATAATAATGTCTTTGGACGCTTCACACCACGTCAGTTTGGCCGCGTGGTGGACAACGGAAATATGTTTAATACTTCTATAATATAATATATTTAAGATTTTTTTATTTTATGATACACATATTTAATACACATCCAAGACAGAAGACACTTTGACAAACTTTTACGTCATAAATAATCGGTTAGTGATCCTGGATACAGAAAAAAACCTACTGTATTTAAGCTGTTGAGCATATCGAGTAAATGAGTACTCAACCACATTAAAAGTGTTACTTTTTTAGATTAGCCACAGTGCTCTATAAATAAAATTTATTCCATCTACAAGACAATTAATCTATTTTATTGCTGCTGTGGTCCACGCTTCGGCACGAATGAGCTGACTTTAGCAGAGAATACTACAGCCTCACAGAAAATCGACGTGAAATTGCGCTGTGATTCGTCCAGTGTGTTTACCCGTGGTCTAATTCACTACACCTCACTCTCCAACCCTATTTTCGCTCCCTATCCCCTGAGCCTATTTCTTCACAATAAGGTCAGAAGATCTACACTTGCAGCCCTTTTGATTTTACAAGTGTCCATGTTTGCAATAAATCAGCCATTTGCATTAGGCACTTTATTGTTGTTATTGATAGTATCAACATTGTCTGTGACAGCCACACTTTTTATTATTACATAACATCATTAAGGCTTGACAATGGACCTCTAATCAACTTACACTTTTACTAAACGGTTACAAAATATCGGGAGCCATGCGTGAAGTATCCGTACAGCAATTAGGAGACGGTATCACTGATGAAAGTGTCTGATAATGTTACCATTTAATATTGTTTCACCTCTGTATATTTTATTTTAAACCTTACTGTATTGACGTAAGCACGTTGTTGATGAAATGACTGTACGGTCACTGCCGCACGACTCGTCAGTCCCCCAGCTGTCAACTGTATTTCCGATGCAGTCCAGCGGAAGGTCGTGAGTTCGATCCCTGCTGTGAGATTAAAAAAAGCCCGTCAAAAAACCACTGACATAAAAGCAATATTTAACATAGTTATCGAACAGAGTCTTCTCCCTGGAGTCATAACTACGTTTTGTATGGAGCGTTTTAGGAAGAATTTTATGTGACTTTTAAATTGCTATATCTTCGAGACAATTTAAGTTATTGCCGTTATATTCTTTCACTAATATCTCTATTTTCGGGACGTCTTCTATAATCAGCAATAGTAAAAAATGAAATAGTAGAAAGATGAAATACTTTTGTATAAAATAATTCACAACCGGATAGATTCCCCGCACCTCCTAGGTCAAATTCAGTTTAGGTGTCCGTCGCGTACTCGTAATGATTCAACTTTTGTTACAGCTTTGTGCAGATCAAATTACGCTCAAAATTGTTTTATCGTGAGAATGTGTGCAAGAGATAATCTTGAATTTAATAAAATCGATATTTTCAACTTAAAATTGAAAGCTTTTGCTGGCACAATCAAAGAATTATAGCAGTTCTCTTAGTGGTAATATTTTGATTTAAAACTGGTATTGTGTCATATTTTCTAAATTATAAATTATAATTGTCAACTTTAGCATACCCCTACTATAAATTCTTGTGTGTCACATTAAATTCATGTAATATTTGTATTATTTAATTGTGAAAACTTTATTGGCTTGTATGTGTAATGTTACTCTATTATTGTTATGTGTTAAAAAGCTGTTTGTTTCGTCGACTAGCTTATTGCCCAGGCCTTTTCCAGACATTTTGTTTGGTGAAAACGTTTAGATTCTTGGCTAAGACTCGTGGTGTCGCTGCAACCCTTATCTACATAAAAGAGATGTGTTACCATATATTATATTTTGATGTACCTTAGTAGAAAACGTGTGTGCAAAAACGTATCAAGTTTAACTAGTGTCTTAGAAGCTATGACTAAAATTGATTACTTATATTACCAAATATATCAATCAAATAAACTATTACTTTCGTTTTCCACAAAATATTTTATACAATCAGATAATCTTAATTAAACTTATTACTCAAATCTCCGATCTTATCTACGATAGAGCAATCACATTAAATTTTACTTTCGTTTTCAAAGAAACAGACTTATATCTCTAAATAAGATTAACAGATAAGTGTTATACCTACAGATTTTAATGCGGTTAACTTTATATTTATATATTTTTTATTTAGTTGCTCAATAGTATACTATCATGGATTTCATATGTAGATGTGTTATGTACAGATCACGACTAATTAATTATTCAGAAATAGCCCAAACGAATCATTATTCGTTTGGGCTATTTCTGATGATGTATGTGTATGATGGCAGACCTTATTAGGTCTGCCATCATACCTGAATAATATTAGGATCTTAAGTACGAACCATTATGTTAATGAACCATAGCGCTATGGTTCATTAACCCTCTATCAAAGTTCTATACAAACCGAGATTGTCAACAACAAAGTGACGACACAACACTTTGTTTACCATCGCGATTTGTATGGAAAAGACACATTTTTTTACAGAGGGTTAAGGTTTACACTACCGCCAATCTTGAGCGAATCCACAGTACATATTACGATATCCCCTAATTTCCTCTATGTTCGCGCGTATGTTCGCGCTAATCTTGGAGAGTTATGTATGGATTTTGTTTCTGTTCAAAATATTGGAAGGGGGATTTTCTGGAGAAGGTTTATGTCTATAAGTTGTTGTTATAATACTGATATTTACCGAAATATTATAGTTTGCTTGCAACGCAACGTAAGATAACAAATAAGGCTTATTAAAATAATACCTAAAAACCTAAATATTATACTTCTAGTTATATAAAATAATAATAATGTTCGTTCTTCTGAAACATGCTACAAAGTTTAAAGCGGTTCCCACCATAGAGATAAAGTAATTCAAGGAGTACCGAAGCCGCGGGCGCTTTAAGATTTTTGCAATATTCGTTTTCTAATCAATATATCATTAGCCCTGCCTGCGGCTACACTTTGTAGATCCTCCGATTATAATAAATGCTTTCACTCACTAATCAATACTTATTATAATTGATGTGTAAGACGTTCATTAAGTTGACCTCTTGTACTTTAGATATCATCGCTTTCTTTATGTTCAACGACTTAACAGGTGGGCTCAGTGCGGTAACATTGCTTTGTGTGCTCTTTGGATTTAATTTTATTGACTTGGGTGGATGGGTTCTTGTAGTTTGATTGTAAAGTGGCGAAAGCGATGGTTCCCTTATTGTTGATTGAACTGAACATCAAAATTATGTAATTTAAAGCAAAATTTAATAGATTCTGTCAGTCATTACGATTCTTGCAGATCGATATAAAAATTCAGAATCTGAAAATATACTCGTACATATATAGCATAAGGCACGTGTGGATTAAATTTAAAACTAATTCACATTCGGAATTCAGAAAGGCAATTTTGGATGAACATGAAGGGTCTAAGTACTTTGTAAATTGCACACTCGATTATAACTCAGTATGAATCTTGAAACCAGGAGAATTTCTGAGTAGTTAATCGTAGTATTATAGAATTTAATTTAATAATAAAGTAACATAAAAATTTTCATATTGCTCCTAGACTAAAAAGTTTAATGACCGTTGATCCCATATAAATTCATTTTGACTGCATTGCAGTGCAACCAACGTTAAAATATTTGAAGCAGGCATGAATGAAACTAGAAAAAGTGTCTAAATATAGCTAGTAATTCCATTCATAGGAATTCTAATTATGCAGACGTTCTTGCTGGACTGGGCTCGGTATGTGAGGGGTATTTTTTAGCAAAAGACACGCTGATTGTATATTTTGAGATGATGAGTATATTATTTGTAATTATAAACAGGTGTCAGACTTGTGTAACAACATTGTTAGTTATAATGAAGTTATTTTCGGCCTCGCAAAAAGATGTATTGATGAAAGAATTTATTGATCAGAGAATTTCTTTCGTTCTGTTAAAAATTTGATATTATTCCCATGATTGTATTTATTGTGTCAAATTGAATGACCCCACGTCCCATATTCCCCATTCCGAATCTTGATCAAAGAATATTCACACTCTATTATTTAAATTAATTTAAGCCGCGTTGCTGTTACCCAACTGTAATATTATTTTAATGCAATATTTCAATTTTTATTTATTTAACTTGATGAAGTTTGGATGTTTGGATGCAATCTCTCAATTTTATCACGTAAATTTCGTTGCTTTGACATAAGAATATTTAAATTTTGTAGTTTTAGACGAAACGGACTGAATCAAACTAAGAACGAAGCTGCACCAAAAGCGGAATTGTTAAGATAAATTCTAGCAACGTGGGAAGTTGCGTTGGCGCCAGCAACTATACTTGTTGCTAGGAATGCACCAGACTTCGCACACCTGTATGTTGTACTGTACCGTCTGGGCGGTGCTACTACCGAACAACAAGCTATTTATATCCGAAGATCCATATGAGGTGTTAAGTTTGATCCTAATATCATTTTATAGTTTTTTTTTTAAATAACACTTCCTTCTAAATTTTAGATCCGGTCATGACAAACCATTTATGATTTCTTTAGGCCAACCAAAGTTTTTACTAGAAAGGAATAAATTACGCGACTGCTACACCTTATGTGATAGCGGAGTTGCTGTCATAACGAAACAATATTTGAGTAGGTTCACTTCTGTAATAAAAATAAAACCGCAATTAACAACAACAAAGTGTCTAAACAACACTATTTTGTAATGTCAAAAAGTGTTACTAAAATTAAAAAACACCGAAGTTACGAGGCTTTAAGGTAGTCAGATAGAGAGATTCGATATAGATTGTGACGATATAAAATTCATACAAAATTACATTTTGACAGAAAGAGATGGGTAGAAAACTTAAATTGCTAATATCTTACTTATTTCTCAAAAGAATTCAGATTTTTTTTTGTCATTCTGTAATATCTTTAAGCCCAGTGTCATTGTTATTATTGTGATAATATTTTGCATTCAATAAATTTTGTTATGTATGCATATTCCCTATTGTGATGTTGAATGAATTGGTGGTTTGGCTTCCAGCCAGGGAACTCCTCAAAAATTGATAGTTCGAATTGAAGTTTTACATGTTGGCCCAATTGTTATTATTTCGTCATTCTGTATATATCTTTTAGCCAACTCTCATAATAATTTCCATTCAATAAAACTTGTTTTACACACATCCTCCCTATTGTATGTCGCATCAAATCAGTTTGCCGTGTATATTTTTTTTCACATTCGACCGTGAACGCGTTTCGCGTTTACTTAGATTTTATATGGGAAATGTACATGTGACAGCGAGCATCGCTAGGTGGCGCTGTACAAATCCCATATAAAATCGTAATAAACGCGTTCACGGGCGAATGTGAAAAAAAAACTCTTACTCGGCCCTCAGCTCTTGAAGTTGTAACGCGGTGGCCGACGGTATCCGCTCGCTGTCTTTCATCGCGAACCACCACGCCACCTGCCAGCTTTCACGGACCGGATAATATCACTACATCAAACAATACCGTTCGAAAGTACGAAGAAAGGAGAGGATGTGGACTGAGGTCCCTTTCTTCTATTTCCTTTATAAATGTCAAAGTTAATAATAACTAGAAGTTAGACGTTCGTGGACCAAATGTTTATAAAACTGTAACATGAATGAAACATATTTAATGCGCCCAACTAATATTTTAACAAGGTGTAATAGTTCACGCTCGAATCAGAATAGCATCATATTTGTTAGTATGGAAAATAATAATAATTTGACATTTATATTACATAATTAAATGATGTAAACTTTAAACAATGTTATGTTAAACTTTACTTGCAGATAATTTTTTGATTTGAGATTGAGAACTACTAGTTAAGTTCACCGCTTACTGTTCAACTTTCTGTTAGGCTATCCACAACTTTTTTGACAGATTCTCCATAAATCTGTCAAATAAACAGACTATTTGAAAGCGGAGAAAAATAAGGCCCTAAAACTTAAAACTATGACATATACAATAATTTGTTTACCACTTTTATTTCAGTGTGAGTAAAATATAAATTTAAGTCGCATCATTGTTAAATATTAAAAAGTTTAAAAAGTATATTTATGTGTGACAATTCTTTTATTTGTAATTCACCAATCACTGATGCATCAAACTTTGCGGTATTTGTTGCTATTTTTCATGAAGTGTCACATTAAATTACGATTCAAGTAAACTATGTTACTCCAAATGTAATTTCGTGTACCACAAATGGTAATACCATGTCGACTCCACAAAATATACAATTTCATAACACCTGGCGGGCAATAACATCGGTTCCGGCACACAATAATTAGATTATAAGTTTATTGCTGTCTTGTTAAAGGCCTATTACACGTATTGTTCTGTAGTAAAACTTCAATAATACCGCCCACTTATCAGTGTTTGTTAATTCCAAATATTTCTCGTTTAATGGCGTTCTACACGGCGTGAACATCACGCTAAGGTGATGATGCAATGCATTTTAAAACTTCATATAAAATGTTAAAAATTTTATGAATGTGTGTTTCTTTTGATCCCATTATAAGCTTTTGGAAAAAGATCTGTCTTGGCTTGTCTCCTAGAGTCCTATATACTAAGACTACCGACTCTACCAACATGAGAGTATTCTGTGCTTTATTAAATGTTCATTTTACGAACCAAGGCTCAATCATTTTCTTATTTTATTTTACATCCGGTCATTGTATTTAGCAATATCTCTGTCACAATACAGTGTGATATTACACGCCAAAACCTCGAAACACACTCGTTTATCAAGCGGCATTGTCTCAGCTTGTTAGTGTCCAACTCAAAGATCTATTAGGTCCAATCTAGGGCTTAGGGCTAATCTCAGGGCGCTACGGGTCAGCGGCTCGGCGGCAAATTACACTTTTGCCACGTTTATTTCAGAGAATGTGCTAGTTAAGACATATCACGTGCCGTTCTAGTTTTCAGCTTTAATGGGACTACAAGTTTAAGATACTTAGGTGTTTAGAAGAAAAGTGTCAGTGCTCATGATTATGCGTCTGCTTTTTATTTTCAAAGTGGATATCTAGGAGGCTATACACAGGGATAGTAATCTCAATTTCAAGACTTACAAACTTACATAAATGAAGAGATAAGTGGAAAAACTGTTTTTTCCATAAGTAACATTTTGCAACTTTGAACAATAACCATTTTTTTCTACTTACCTACTTAATTATTTAGCTACACAAAAAATGTACATTTTAAAAATTTTCAATTGTTTTTCTGGTTTAAAAGTCTCCATTATTGCAGAATAATGACAGCTTTCAGATTGTTAGTTTTCTGCTTCTTTCACTGATGTCTTCAAATATGAATTTAATAAAGAAAGACAGAGAAGATGGGACAAGTGAGGGTAAAAAAATAAAAACTGTAAATTACTTTTAATTATTACAATACAAAATGAAACAATGAGATAAGTATAAAAGTTTATTAAAGGCGAATCGTGTATAAAATAGCATATTTAAATATTTACAAACACAATTATATTCTTATTACAACTAATTAATTTATTGCGAGGTTTAAACTATTTACATATTTACAATTTGTTTTACAATTTTAAAGCTAATCTCCATTTCACTGGATTTATAAATAGAGATCAATATAAATGTCTTTTATAATATTATAATTTTATGTAAAACGTATTCGTAAATTGATTATAAATAGTAATAGATTCATCGAAGAAATTCAAAATTTCACATTGTTGTAATTTGCATCAATGAGTTTAATATTCGTTGATTCATCAAAAAACTTGTTCTACGAGGCTCCGCTCTGCGTGACGCTATATTATGAAATACAATGCCACCCATAATATTTCTTGGTGCCAATGAAAAATCTCGAAAGTCTTTCATCTCGAAAGTTCCAAGATTTAAGACACGAAGAAGTCCAGTTTTTTTGGTAAGTACCAATAGAGTGCGTAGTAAAAGTTTTTTAACAATAGCGTCTAAAATCTATTTAGCATCTACATCGGCGTTATTTTATTACAACAGTAATATCGTTCGATTTAAAATCGTTGGTTAGCTTCGATAAAATATTATAAATATTCACAGTTGTCAGAAAAGTGGCACCGGCGAAACCGCGCTTACGCGTTATTTTGCTCCTAGTCGCTCCATTAATTTATTTTATTTTTCAATAAACTTGATTTAGATTTAAGTTGTTTTGTGCCAGATAGTCTTAGTGTCATTATTTTATTCAATTTTGAATGTTTTAGGTCTCCTGTGCATCTTATTAATATTTGATCGAAGTTTGTAAGTGACTTTGACTTCACTAGTAGATATAATATGTAATTAAATTTCATAATTAATACAATTTAAAAATTAATAACTTGACAGTTATGTACAACAGTCAATAAAAATCACTATTAGCAAATCAAATCAGCTGTCATCAAGCTTAAATGCCGTTAACCAAAACTAGTCGTTTTTGACATTTTGATGCCATCAATAAAATCATAATCAGAAGAAAAAGCTCTATCGACGTGTATGATCAAAATTTCTGTAACTTTTATAGCCATCGAGTTATTCAAATTAATATTGCCCTTATTAAGTACCAAGCCCATAGAAAAACTGCGGCGTTATTTGCTCATAACTCAAAAAGTACTTTTTGTACATAGCGGGATTTTAGCTTGAGGACGGCAGAAATGCTCTACATAGAGAAACAATAAATATCTAAATACTAAGAGATGGTCGTTTCTTTCGTACGCTTTTGCTGTTTTTACCGAATATCGTACCGATTACCTGAAAAAGAAAAAGATATTAGAAAATTAATCTTTTATAACAAATCCTATGTTTTGTTGGCATTTAACAGCTTTAAAAGGAGGAAAAATACGGAAATTAAAATACAGCTACAATAAATTATAAGAACGCGTTCTAAGAAAAACTATTCCCGACGAGGCGACAAAAAGTGTCCGACATCGAGAACTTAGTTTAGAGTTGGATATTTCTTTACTAGGAGCTAGGAGGCGACACCGATCCGACGTATACGGAAGCCGGGCCGTAAACATGGCGAATGTCTATTAGAGGCGTAATACGTCATGTTTACGAAGCCATGGTTTATTCATTTCATATCGATGTACTGCAAATACACATGCTGCTGACATCTAAAAATTGTAGCCTTATATGTTTTTATGGAAAGATCAATAAGTGTATCTGACGTTGAGAACATTAAAACATACTATAACATTTTTTCTATCTGGTAATATTCTTATGCGGTATGCCTATATAGTTTATTAAGGTTGTAGAAGGCTATGCGTATTAATAATAACAATATATCTGCGCTATTTGGTCACACTAGACTTTAATATTTGAGAACAACAACCCTTCAAATCACGCTTAGTCGCTAACATACAATCTAGAAGCAAGACGCAAACAAAGCAAATAGCAACAGAATTTGTCGTCAAGTTAAAGACATGTGTCGGGTCAGCTAATTGCTATATTTGACACAATTTTGTCGCTTCTACTTCGTGTTTCGTCCAAACACATTAACCAAGAAAAACCCACCTTGGAGACCGAGTAAGCGGCTAGTTTTCGTCTGGGCGTGGGCAGCAGTAACGCGGTTGCGCGTGCTTCCCTCAGCAGCGCGTGGAAGGCGAGCGCGGCGCCGGCGCACGACTCCGCCGCTGACACTTCGTAGAACTGACACCCGAAGCGGAGAGACAACTCCTGACCCTCTTCCGCGTGGACCTCCCTGGAGAGAAAAAGGAGTTAGAACATCTTAACCATGGACCCTAGTGGCATAGGCTGCTTTTCCAACCCTAGGCTGCTTTGAGTCGAACACGAATGAGAATGAGATGGTTAGAGCTGAATGCTTCTCATCCAACCGGCTTAGTCTCAAAAATGTTTTGGAGTAGACCTCCTCCTAGGTTATGATTTGAAGAGAATAGGACTTGCATCTAAGAAAAACAATGTTCTTCTATGTTAAATGCGATTAAAACTTATTCTATGAACTAGCGGATATAAAAGAGATTATATCAATTGCATCTATTTTAAGTAAGGGCCTATGGTAACCAGAGGTGTATCTACCCTAATACCGAAAGGCTTTGTCTGAGGTGGTAAGTCACCCCTAGGGCAATAGTGTCCTAGGATGGGCCGAAAGGTTCAGGAACCTTAAAAGACGCCCCTGATGGTAACCAATATCTAGATCCTATTAAAACTATCCAGAAATTACCAGATTTGTCTGTAACGGACCAAAAGGTGATCTCTGTCGTATAAATTCTTCATCCCTACCTGGCGTGTTCGAGGTCACGTTTGTTGCCCAACAGTGTGATGGCGGCGCAGCTCGGCAGTCTCGTCCTCTCCAGCAGTGCCAGCAGCTCAGCAGCTGCTAAGAACGACCGTCTCTCGCAGACGGAGTAGACCACCGCGAACGCGTCTCCCCATCGGATATGCTCGCCCAAACAGCCTCTTATCTGAAAAAATTGTGGAGTTTAGCTGGTGCCCTTGAGCATGAATATATGGTGGGCCGTTTGTCCGTTCGTACCTCAATTGGTGTCAGTGAGAATTTCTTTCGAGTTCCGAAAATACCTGATTATCGAGATAATAAGCGAGGGTAAATTTTTAGGCCTTAGGCATTTAGTCATTAAGTGCTCCTAAGCAGCAATGTATCTGATAAAAGGATTTTTTTATTATTGATGTTTTGGAGAGTACATTTAGTATTGGGACTGAGCTCAATTAAAAAAATAATAAAAAATGTTTAATGGTAAGGGACGCACCATTAAACATTAGCAGAGCTATAAAGCATATTTGATGTTGCATTTACTGGATGTAAATAACATGCCCAGTCATATATCTGCGAAGCTGTAGTGAGGACCAGCCAATAACAAGAGCTGGCTTCTCCATAAACGTGACGTAATATGGGCATGGAATGCAGTTGGCGGTTTAGCGGCTATCGGACGCGCATTTTCGGCGCCAGCATTCTTTAGAGTTTACAACAGCTTCCATGAAAGGTCACCGACAAAATGCGGCAAGTTGCCGACATTGCAGGATTCGCGAAGCAATAACAATAAAGGAAGGTAGATCCAAAATATGTCCGAAATCGTAATTATTTGTCCATAACAAATCTTCATCAGAATCTATTTACCGGTATATGCTTCTTTACAAACAGACAGTGGCAGTTTTGCATTAATAATATTAGAATTCGCTATCGAAACCGGAAGTTCACTTGAACATGAGCGTCCGTAACCTACTGGGACCTTCGGTTCGCACTCGAGAGGGTGCAGGTTCAAACCCCGGTAGAGGCATATACTAATGAGACATTTTCCCATCTCGGAAAATGCTCATTGCCGCGGGAGAGCCACGCTTTAGCACAAATGGGTCAGCTCGACCGGAGAGATATCACGGCCTTACAGAAAACTGGCATGCAACGGCATTTTGTAGTGATTCGTTCAGTGACTGAGTTTACTGGTGATCCAACTTCCTCCTTTGGATATAATCCTTCGGATAAAATTTATAGAAAAATTTAGCCAAACGATGCGACAAAGTGGGCGGGTACTGCGTACTAAATTCTAGCCCAATAAATCATTCCAGTAATAGAAAGTAAAATAATGAAGGTATCCTAATAACACAGAATTTCACAATTAAATTAATACAAAGACAAATATGAAGAAAGTTAATGATGACAACTTTAATTAAGACGAGAAATTCAAACGAGCTAGCTGTATAATTGTGAAATGGGCAATTTGTTTTGATACTAATGTAGTAATAATCTGTATGTAATTAAATGGTTACGCTGGGTACGGGTTGCCCGCGGCCGGTTGTCAGATTAGCATCTTCATTGTTTGCTGGTTAATTAAACGGTAACCATCGATCTCTTAATTCACTTCCTAATAGAGCAATACCTGATGTAACTAATGAAGCAACTGTTATGGCTTGTTTAAATGCTATCCGGCTAATCTGATTTACCTCGTACACTACCGTAGCATGGTGGTACCATAGCTTTACTTTATTATCTATATCTTTATTATCTATACGTGAGCGGAAAACTTCGTATCCCTTTTTCCGAATGACGCGTTTACGTAAAAGCATGAAATTTTTTCCATTTATAGTTGATATGGAGGAGGAGCGTGGATAACGATATTATTTTAAAATATGCTTTTATCTTACATAACTTTTAATAAATAAAACGCTACGCACACTACAACACGCACACTTAAATATTTTGACATGACACAATGATCATACACGAAATGTTCTAGTGTTTATGGTTGCGTCTGTGTTTTTTTTTTAAATAAAATCTAATGACCTGGTAATGAGACCTTTTTGCCAAATTAAAGTCTGTGTTTGAATTGAGAATAGATTTTAGTTTTTTATAGCTCCTCTACAATATAGATTTAAATATTTATTGTCAAATTTCGATCACATGGTGACCTCTTTTTTATTT
This sequence comes from Cyclargus thomasi, assembly GCA_026546445.1. NCBI lineage: Eukaryota > Metazoa > Arthropoda > Insecta > Lepidoptera > Lycaenidae > Cyclargus > Cyclargus thomasi. The sequence continues at coordinate 13,184 of JAOTAV010058985.1, forward strand.
GAATTTTATTAAGTTTACCGAGATCTATTTAGTATTTAGATGATTACGTGAGGGAAATATCATAGTGTTTCTGAGTCTCGGTAAAAATTAATTAAGGATCTACCGTTTGGATTTAAGTATTAAAAAATTCTGAGATGAATCTAAGAATTTTTAATAACTTTCCTGAAGAAAAGTTTCATATTAGGGAATTGGTAGAAAGTACACACTATAAAGGGTCGTCTACTAAAAATTTAAATTGTGATTACAGCGTTTGTTGTGTGATAAAAGCTATTTGTTTTCTTATAAATAAATAAATAAATAAACTTCTAAACTTACGGCACAATTAGATGTGTCTAGTATTTCCACCTCGGAGACCGCTCCATCGAACGCTACTCGATGCTGATATAGAAAATCTGTAACAAATTAAAAATAACTTTAAAATTTTATACCATTTGCAATACTAAAATTTAATAACATTTATAATGATAATAATATTTCAAGTCCCGAGGTAGCTCAGACGTCTATCGGTTCTTCATTCACAGGGTGAAATGTAGATGCACACAGCGCGCACGGTGGCAAAACAAGGAATACTAGGCCGTCAGTGGCATACAAATTGTCGCCGATAAAAATTAATACCAAACATTTTTGACGGACGATTTTATAAAGAAGCGATACAAAACATGTTGGCTAAGGGCTCCGATCTGGTAGCTTGTTTTTCAAAAAATACAGATTTCAATTTAATACAATGTTAATATGGTAGAGCAATTCAATAATATTAAAATAATTTATTGATTCATAACCATACTTTCGTATTATATATTTTTTATATTCTTGTGCTACTTTTAATCATTTTAAATAATTTAATTGTTATTTGTTTTATTTGGTGACTTATAAATTTTAAAATATTGTATATTGAAGACCTTCTGTTGTGACTGCCGTGTCACCTGCTAGGGTACATGTATCAGATTTTTTTTATTTACTGTGTTCATCTCAAGAGGTGAATAAATAAAAAATAAAATAAATAATTTTATTTCAGGTTCTCAGACACCCATAGAAAAAACCTTAAAAACAATATAACAAAACGATATCAAATGTTTAATTTAGGTATTCGCCGCCAACCTCTAATGCACCGTGTAGATGCACGTGTTCATGGACCCAGTGCCTCAGGAGGGGGTTGTCCATTTTATTATACTAAGCTTTTTCAGGTTGACGTTGGGGCGGCCGCGCGTACGGTACATCAGCGATGCAATACGACGCCGAAACACGGTGTGAAAACCGTCAGTACGTGCGGACGCAAACATCGCTGATGGACTATGCCATCGAAGAAGCCTCACCAACACCCTAAATGCGACATTAATGTATGTACTATTTCGTGTCCCACTATCTTTACATATAATAAAACAGTAAAATTGGAGTATTTTTACAAATAATCAATGTACGGATGGTAAGGAACAGTAATAGAACACGAACCGACAAAAAAAAGTTATCTGTTTATCTGTAAGTCTGTTTTTCTGTTTGTACGCACTAATTTCAGGAACGGACGGATTATAATAAATCTGTTTTGTTTAATAGCTATTAGGTCGGGGCAACATATAGGATACTTTTTATCCCGGGAAAATCTACGGCTCCCGCGTGATAAAATTTTTGCGCAGCGAATTTACGGGCACCAAGTAATCAATAAATAAATAAACAACCACGATACCATTAGCCTTAAACACTGACGATGACATTAAAATAGCGATAATCCTTTTCTGAAGATGAACGACCTTCCGCATATCACAGTTCGCCATCAACATAATCAATTAGTCGCTGACGTAAACGCGTATTACAGAAGCAGGAAGTGCTACTGTCACTTGACGTATTCGTTTTTTGAATAAACGTCAAATTAACACTCTCGTGCAGTTTCCGGTCAATTAACTGTGATAATTTCGTTTAAGAGAGTTTTATTGGATGTTTTTATGTGCGTCCTGTTGCATTTTACTTTCGATTGAATGTTGATTGACGTAAGCATATTAAACAGTTTATGGGTTAACTGGCCGCTTGGGACGGGACCCCTAGGTATGTACCAGGCCGTCGGCAATAGGGATATCGGGCAGTTTTATTACGTAATGAATATTAATTTATTATTTATTTATTTATTTATTTATAACTGCACAAAAAATGCTACCAGCTCTCGGATTATAGAATAGAATAGACTTTATTCTATCGTCATACAATTTAAAACAAAAAATTATAAAACGTTATAAACATGTATACATTATGTGATGTTAAAATGCCATATGGCATTAACTTCCAGTCAACCATACTAATATAATTGCCGGCAACGAACCAGCAAGTTTCTGATATTGGGAGTGTCTATGGGCGACGGCAGATGATTTCCATCAGATGACCCGTTTGCTCATTGACCAGCAAATTTAAAAAAGAAAGATAAATAATAATAAAAATTACCTCCAGTAGAGCTGTACTCGCCGATGTAGCGCTTCGTCAGATAACGCACCACTACCGCTGTAACAAACAAACAAACATTCAGTAAATTACATTGTAGCACCAACGACATTGTAAGAAAATATTTCAAAGGTCTGGCGTATACATTGACCCTTGAAAGGTTTACTTTAAAATCACACAAAACGTTTAAAATCTTTCTATGAATAAATTTAAAAAAGTAGTTAAAGAACGTCTGTTTGCCAAAGTTTAAAAAAGGTAAATAATTTTATTAACGACGGCACATCCTAGGAGTAGAACATATTACGTTTGAAAATTGCAAGGCTAATTCAAGTAAATAATTAATTTTTGACTCACAATGCTATAACTATTTTTTATTAACAATGTATAAGATAAGTTACATTTTATTGTATATTTTTATTTTAAAAGCTGAATTATTCCACTTTTTTGGTAAAAAGTGGAAAAATTCATCTGGGCCACCCGTGCAAGTTTTTTACGCCGGTTCTTCTCGCACGGCTAGTTCCCGAACCGGTGGTAGGTCAACATGTAAACATTCTGAAAACATTTCTTTCAAGTTAACTCAGAAATATATATTTTTTTATTTTATTTTATATTCCTAGCCAGTTGACGGTCCCACGTAATTATTTCAAAAAGTGTCAATTTCATGTTAGCCGTTATATGACAGCTGGGTTTGATATAACGCGACAAAATTACTAATGTCTTGTTTACACGTATTAAGTAGATAAGTAGGTAACTAAATTTTAACTTAATTTTAAGTCATTAACTTCATGTAAACACAAAATTTAGTAGCAAGTGGCAAGTTAAATGACAAAATGTAGTTAAAATTTAGTTATTTACTTAATACGTGTATACAAGACATTAGGTTCGTAATCTGGCTTCCCTGATTGTGCATTATTATTGCCACCCTAATTTGATTGAAACTCAATTTTGATTTGATTTCAAATCGAAATTGAGATTTTAAAGGCCCCATAAAATACAATTTTTAATAACTCTCCCACAATCTTGTGTTGACTTTCTTGTAAATAACATAGTAGCTTGTTAATAGCACGCAATATTAATTATATGTTTACAGACAGGGTCATTCCTCCCGACTTTCTACGTTGATTGGACTTTTTCCCTTCTGGGATGAAAGGCAAATCAAGAGTGATGACGTGGCAGAAACCCGCGCTACTGACGTCGAGTCCTGGTAGCTTTGATGTAGCCTTTGTTGTGCCGGTAATAACTTCTCGAATTGAATTTCCAGTACCAGACCCCCTCTCAAACGGCAAATTCAAATCTTCGGACTCGGCCGAATGCTGTTGTTGAATTACTAGGTTACATCAATTTTTTGGGCGGTTGAAGACTTAAGAACCTTATATAGATAGACTAACTGTTGCCCGCGACTCCGTCATCGTGGTAACAAACATGAAAATCGTTATTTTCTATTACAAAATTAAAAGCTTATGACACTTAATAACCTGTTAACAGAACCCGCAATAAACTTTTTAAACTCTAATATGACAAATTAATTGAGCAGAGTACAATGAGTAGCTGTCAAGCGCCGTTGTAGTGTTTGCCAGGTATCAGAGATGGCTCTGTATGTGTAAAATTATTTTTCCTGTTTTTCTGCATTTGTTAATGAAAATTTTACAGAATTTTCTTTACTATAAGCCGCACGGAGCCTTAACGAATGCGAAATTGTCAAAACCGGTTCGTGCGTTCTGAAAGAAGTTTGTCAGGAAGGAAAATCTGACTTAATTTTTTAATAGATTTATTGTGACACTTTAATGGTTCCGAAATAGTATAAATATATCATGTAACATTCATACTAATAATATGTAAAAGTGTGTTAGCTTGTCCTTCCTACACGCCTTAAAGAAGCTACCAAAAAAATCTTTGGCATAGAATTAGTTGAAAGAATGAAGAGCTCAGAGGGCTATTTTCGCTCCTGAACAAACACCATGCTAACAAAGTATTTGTTTACGTGTTTTCGAATCCCACCCGAGCGCGGCCGAGGGCAAAAGCTAGTGTAAAATAAATTAGCTTATAGCTAAGCACAACAATGTAACAAAGTTTTAAATGCTCCAGTGTATAATAGTTAAATTAGGCTGGTGTCGGGTTGGCAGTCGTGAGTTCAAATCAGTTTCATAACAAATGAACGCGCTCGTTACGCAATCGGCGCGGTGTCGCATGACAATGGACTTGAAATACATCGCAGGAGTCGACAACCAGTGGTCCACTATTAGGCTGCGTTTACACTTACTGTCAGATATTGAAAGTGAGCGAGAGTTAGACGGAGGTTACACTCGCAATCTGCCTCAGTTCAGGCGAACATTTTGCTCGGAAATGAGATCTTGTTACCGTTTGATTGATGGAATAATCATTGTTAAGGACTTTTCAGTCATCATTTTGGCATCAGTCTCAGACTGATGGACTGAACTTATATCAGATTGAGCGTGCCTTCGTCTTAGGCAGTTTATAGTGTTAGTAATAAAAAGTAAAATTATTTTAGAGTTATGCGTTGGCGCTATTATTCGATTTACGGTTGGGAAATTATGTGTGAGGCACTAGGCACTAGCCAACTTATTAAGAATCGTTGGGCAAAAAACAGAAATCATATAATTCAAGTTTTTTTATGCTTTGTCAAAAAATGCGCTTACATCTTACAGTATGATTTAAAATGTTGATTTTGGATTTAAATAATGTTAAAAACTATGACAAATACATGTAATTTGTAAAATATTTTTTAACACTAAAGTAACACAGTGAAAACATACTTGACAAAGCAAAAATAACTAGGTTTTATGAAAGTTTAAAAATTGAGATTAATAAAAATAAAGTACGTAAAGGTTGTCGAACCCTGCAGTACACTTTACACGCATAGAGCATATAAGTTGGCGCCATCAATACAACGCCAAGTAACATTGTAAGTGCAAATAATTCGCACTACTGCAAACCTTTTTTTTTTCACCCAGTGCTTGTAAATTTTTATTTCATGCATCAAAAGTTTGTTGACTTCCACTTAGGGCCTGTTCAGGGATACGATAAAAAGGTTGCTGAAAAAATCCGATTTCGATGAACATAAGAATCAGTTCACCTAGCTTAGGAAGATAAGAAGCGAAGCAGAGTATTTTCAACACGTATTCTTTATCACTTCTTCATAGAACCGTCGATCAAAATGTATGAAAATGACGGACGAACATGGAATAAGACGAATGCCAACTTCATACTATCGAATGCTTTTGTCAATTCCATACATTTTGTATGTAAAAATAAGCCATAATGAAAAACGTTTAGGCTCTACAGTACTTACTTCTTTATAATGCAAGGGGCAACACAATATTTGCCATATTTTTCGTGCCTTTCCAGAAGGCTAGGACGCTGCCGCAAGCCGACAAAATGCCACGGGCCCCCAGCCGGTAGGGGCCCCCGAAGAACCCCCCTAGACAAGTGGCAAGCGATTATTTTTACAATAACCGCTTGACGTTTTTTGTATTGGTTTGACATAGTGGAACGAAAACGAATTTGCCACGGGCTTCGATTTGTATAGTTACGCCACTGGCTGCCACCCTCCCCTAGGACACAGCTTCCCTCCCCTGGGACGCTGCTACCCTTTTCTAAGATACTACTGCCGCCCATAGGCCATGGCCTACAACGACCCTATAAATCTAGACCTTATTTAGGGTAACTGTTCTCGAGGTATTAGCGCTTTTGTGCGGTTAGCATATTCGGTTTTATCTCCTTGAGGTAACCGCAAACTGTTTTGCTAGTAACCGTAACTGTATTTTGACAGTCAACTAAACTAAAGCTTAAGTTTAAAACGATGTAGTTAAACCGCTATAAGTTGGCAAAAACTTCATATAAAACGTCTAGATTTGATCCGACAATAGCAAAAACAGTTCATCATCTATATTCATAATAAAAGCTAAACAGCTCGCAAAAATATTCATAAAAATAAAACAAAAGCAGAACGATTTCTCAATAGACAAAAATGCAGATTAGTTTAAAAGTTTAGTTATAAACTTTTTTACTCCTGCGTAACTCTTATGATCAGGCTACCTAACCGTAGTTGGAGACAACATTTTACATTTAAAAGCTCACGAAAGGAGAAATTGACACTGAACAAGTAATAAACAACAACACGCGCCAATAAAAGTGTACGTTTCGTTAATCGTCATGTAAAAGAATTAATACATGATTTGCCTTTTCAATTAACATGAAATCGCACTCGTTTGGCGCTTTCAATGTATTTAGTACTTTCAATGAGATATTTAGTATTTTCAATGTGGAATTTAGTACTTTCACCGCAATCGGATTGCATTTGGATTTTATTTTACTTTGAGATACTGTTGCAATTTTTGGAAAACGAATTTTGGAAATCGGAAAGAGTTTTTGAACATTTTTTTATACGTATTAAAAGATAAAAAAATATCAAATAGACAACAAAATATAAATAAATAAAATACCAACCTATCAGATAAACACATTAAATCAAAAGAACATTTTTTTAAAGTGTTTAAAAAAAAATTAAAAACAAAAGAAAAAGTCTAAAGAACTTTCAAAATACCATATTAGAGGGCCATTAATTTTTCACAGCATGGAACTCATTGGAGCGCAAGAAAGGTATGGTGTCCATCAAACAACATGAAGTATTGACTGATGATGGGCCAAAAACAATAGGTGTCGTGGTAATTAAAGTACCAGCCATCGATCATAGTATTAGGAAACCAACTAAAGGGTTTTTGTAACTCGATAGCTGTAGATAACAGGCACTTGTACGATGAGTTCCCAGTAATTGTTAAGATTAGATTGGTGTATCTAACAATGCTCGTGCTTGGCCGATATAAAATGACTTATATTTGTGCGCGGCTACGAGTTATAAAAAGTGGGGAAGAAAAATTACGTCAAAGGCATGTCATGAGACCTTAGAAAGGGATTATTTTTAGTAAATTCTCAATATCCGATGAATCTTCATAACAGATTTTGATCAGATACAACATTAAAAGTTATATTTACTTTAGTTGCGATATTACCAGTGATGAATCATCATAAAATTAAAAAAATCATCAAGGCCGTCCCAGCCGCTACAGTGCTGACCCCATGGAGCGCTAAAACGTTCAGACATCTTGACCCAAACATGTCCAACGACTGGCACTTAATCAACGTATTGTTATCAAGATCTGCACGTATCAATTTTCGTAAGTGATATGTTGACCTACATCAAGGGCAGCCATATTTTTAACGGATAACCCATGTTACAAGTAACCCCATTGAGGCTATTTTGAATAACGGTGGTTTGAGGTCGCAACCCGGTTATGGATTTATAAGGGTCATTTTGAAGATCCCGGGTCAGCCGGAACATTGTGACAAGGAGTATCATAATAGGTAATATTCATGATTTTTAATGTTTCATTTAAATTAATATATCGTAATCAAAAAACGATGTAGTCCAAAAAGTTTCTTGATAAAATTATTTTAATTATTGATAAAAAGAGAGATCCGATATTGACTGTGACGTCAAAGTCTATAAGCTGTATACAAAGTTCATACTAAATAAGGTTTTGAGAGAAAGAGATGGGTAGAAAACTGAAATCGCTAATATCTTACTCATTTCTCAACAGAATTCAGCGATTTTTCGTCATTCTGTACATCTTTTAGCACACTATCATGATAATTTGCATTTAATAAATTTTGTTGTATACGCATATTCCCTATTGATCTCAACTTTTAAAATGTCTCTCTCGCTCTCTCCCGCGCCGAAATTCGTTGACCGTACATAAAGCGTATTTTTCTTCGCAAATTTTTACTTATATATGAACTATAAAACTTTTAAGCGAATGACATAGTGATTTATCAATGTACTATCAAAACCACTTAACTGACTGATCTGAAATTTAAAGCATTTCATCAAAATCAGTTCAGTAGTTTTAGCGTTTTTCTTAAACGTCCAAACAAAAACATTCGCATTTATAATTTTAATACGAAAGGATAAGTAAAATACACTTTTAAGCCCCAGGTCAAAAATAAATTTGTTAATAATTTGAGAATAAATTGAGAAGTCGACGAATTTAAAAAGAAACTACTCGTAACCCATTTAAAATATGCGGTTCAATAAAACTGAATGAAAGTAATTCAAGTTCCTCCGTTGTTAATATGCCAATGTTATAATGTTTGCAATCAATATTTTATATGTTTACGTCATATAACTTTCGCTCTTCAAGGGCAAGACCAGTTTATGTTAATAAGGAAAGAGTAAGCTTTGATGAAATTTAAAATTCACTTCCATGTTAGTCCAGTGCAAATACATTAAGATAAAGAATCTTTGAAAATGTAAATTTCGGTCCTTTTGTTTTTAATATTTAAACTTTTAAAACCAATACTCAGGACGAAATGGGGACAAACAAAAATTAAAACTACACAGATATATTAAATCTCCATTAGATTTGAAACAAAAAACATATTTTAAAGTAGAAGTAGAGTTTTAATTTTACGAAGAAAGTTACGTCGGAATGTAGAGCTCGGAATTCAAAATGAACTGTTATATAATAACTTAAAATGTAAAGCTTTATATTTCGAGAGTCCAAGTAACAAAAAATATGAACCTAAAATAAAAGTTGAAGATTTAAAAAGACAAAAAAATAACATTCTTATAAATGAAAGGGACAAGACAAGAATGCGGCGACACACATTTTTTACTCATCTCCCTGGAATGTCATCTTCATTACGTAGATCATTAAGATTAATACAGAGTTAAATAGAGCAGTGTTATTAAATAAAAGTCGCATGCATTAGCATGCATTAATATTTTTGCTCGTATAGTCTGGCTATAAGTCGAACCTAGCATTTATTTGGACTAGCAACATTCCGACACAGTCTCTTGTTTTGGGTTAAAATTGGACTACAATTGGATTTCATGATTTTGATACTTGATTGATGAGTATTTCTACATTATTGATCTTTTGATTTTTATGTAAGACATAACATATTATTTATCTAAATATATGATACTAATAATATGTATGAAAATGCCACATAGTAAGATATGAGAAACAGGATTTGACCCTCCATCTAGTATTAGGAGTCTTTTCACTACAATTGTGTGGCACCATTTACAGAATTTTCGAATTTGGAAGGTTATCATTTCATGTAGTTCAAACTAGGTTCAACTTATAGTAACCAGACATCACGAGTAAAACAATAATAAAAAAAACAGTCTACTTTTTAGGCTGGCGTGAATTCAGCTCATGAATCTATTGTCAAGGAAAATGCATTCGTCGAAGTCGCATCCGTAAGGCGCGTCGTCGGACTCGTCGGATATCTATGCGACGGTCGAGGTTCCGTCAATCAGGGCGTTGCAATTACGACGAGTCGGCCGGTAGGTCAGCACTCAGCGATTTCCCGCCTGGCGCCTGTCGTTACACAACCGAGGTCGATGCTCTATACTATATTCGCGTGCGGCGAATGCAGTCTCTACCCGTTTTGCACTTTATTCTATGTTTTACTTTTTTTGCATATTACTTTTCTATTAGCCTGTCGCGAGTTTTTTGTGTTCTCAAAGAAAATTATAGAGTTTACGCTGCGTTTACAAACGTTTCTTTGTACTTGTGTTGTTATTATAATTGAAATATTCTATTAGCGTGTCGTTCGTGGTAAAACTTATTTTTATTTTATTAAATAATACGCAGGTGGTCTAAGGTTAATTATAGAGTTTACATGCCATTTACATAGACTTCTTTTTATTTTGTTTAAAGTGTAGCTAGAAAACATTTTTTTTAAATAATTGTTGCCTCTTAAATGATTTTGTCAGGACACCAATTACATAAAAAAGTTTTTAATTGTTTTTCTCGCACAGTGTACTAAGTTTCATTTCTTTTCTTTTGCTACAACTAGCGTCCCTGAAAAACTTACTTTTCTAACCAGTGTTAAGAATTATCGTCAAAATAAGAAATAATTGAGCACCTTTTATTGCTATGTTTACATTAACTTAGCTTCTCATATTATTAAAAGTAAAAGTTCTTAAATATTTACATACTCTTTATAATAAAAAAAGTCTTATTCAACACAAACATAGCATTTATCATTCAATAAGCCCAAAACGCCTAACAATTGCATATTTTTATTTAAGTGCCCTACTAGATATGAAATCTTCGTACAAGTTGTGTGCATGTGATGCGTTTGTTATTAGTTGCATGATTAGAATAATATTCACTTAAGTTCGCCCTAGGCTGGACATGAACCGGCGACCTCTACGCTAACCGCCACTTTACCGATACGCTGCAGGCGTAACTCCTACATAATAACATAGTCAATAATATGTTGTTTTTATTATTATTATTATAAACCTTTACTGTAAATGTAAAGACGGGGCTGAATCCCCTAAAATAATTCTAGTTTCACCACACGTAAAGTTATAATTATCTAGTAAAGAACATAAACATGATACTATGAATATTTATATAGATATATAGATAATTATTTCAATGAAAGTTACATGAGAAACACAACATGCAAAAAGTTAGCTTATGGAAACAAAACAAAAAAAAAAGTAAAATTCCTAAAGGATTCTTTAAGAATTTCACTATCATTTAGAGGAAACAATTTGCGTTTTGATAAAATTTTTAATATTCTTTTTGCTAAAATAAACAGAAATATTATCTAGCTGACGCTGATTATGAAGAAGGATTTATCAATAAACTGACATAGGCATGTCCTCAAAAGGAATGCAGTGATAAGACTAGCAGAATCAATATTTGCCTCACAGACAATAGACATTCCTCGCAAATCTTACAATAATAAATTTAATAAACACATTATACCAACATTACAAGTTTGATCTACGTGATATTTTTATATTTACAAATTTATTGACATTGTATAAACTGTAGTGGTAACGGTTGAAATGCAATATGACAATTATTCCAATTTTTTAAAAGTTGATAATTCTGAACTGATAGATAGGATTTGAATGGAAAACTTAAGCTTATTAGAAATATTTTCGATACATATGGTTCCCGCTAATAATAAAATAAATGTAATTTAATAAACTATATTCTCTTTGAATAGCCCGGGTTATGTGGAATACTTAAGAATATGAACTGTTTTTGTTGTAAATTATGGATTTGCAACTATAAATTGTTTACTTTTAAAACTCCCCATTATTCATGTTAAACTTGAAACAAGCAATTTTTGTAATTGATCAAGATAAACATTTTGGGTATCCAAGGTTTTTAATAATTCTTGTAAACGCCAGTACAGCCTTTAAATATTCTTGTGATTAATTTGATCGATTTTGCCCATAATTCGCAATAACATTACAATCATAGTTATTTAAAAATGCTTTAAGTCACAGCTTATAACTTCTGGTCGAAGTTAACATGTTTCGAATTTGGTTTCAAAAATTAGAATTTATCTTTCTTTATATTTTTCTTCAATTTCTTGTCAGTTTCATCGTGTCGTTCCACTTATTAGTATGACTCTATGTTTTTAATTTTTCGGCAATAACTTCTTGACAGAGTAGGAATATTTTTAAACATTTTTTTACATCGCAAAAGTATTTTTCCAGATTATGTTATCATTACGAATTTAAAGCAAGTACCTGATTTTCCGCTACGAGGGCTCCCGAGTACAACCACCCTTATGCGATTTACAGTCATCTTCATTTTTTGTTTTTCTGCCACTTAAAAAAAAACTTTATTCGGACATCGCGAATGTCACCTCGAAGCACTAAGCACAACTGAATTTTAAAAATCGAATAATATCGTAAATATTCTCGACGTAGAGTTCGATGTAGCGCGTTCGCTTCACGCGTCCGTTGTCGACGGCGCTGCAAGCGAGACTGCCGGCGTCTGCGCTCGGCATGCGCGTACGCAGCCTCCTATACAACCTCCGTTCCAGTTTCGTATGCACACAATATGGAATGCGACTATCATTATCTCATATGTTATTATCTCCGATAGCCTACTGAATCATTGTTTGATGTAGTACATTTTTTAAATACCTCGCCTTGGTTTTTATGTGACGACGCACGAAAAAGGTTGTCATTTCGCTTTACGTTTATTACATTGCTGCATCGGTAAACGACATTATTGTGTGTATGATAATGTATGTAAAATGTAGAGAATCGATATCTGCAGAAATTTAAACTCTACATTTTTTCCCTTTTCCGTTTTGTTACATTTTAGATCTAAGACTATTTACAAGTAGTACTGAATGAGTAATAGCGATATTATTTAGTACATTTAAGGATTATCCTGTGGATATCCGCTCTACATTTGAAGGACATGTCCGTGAGAGCGATGGCGCCTGATATTAATTATACAAGCATGAAGCACGTGATTACTCCTGTCTTGGATTCTATGCTGAAATCATTTGCAAGTCATTAGATGTGACTGATGTGGGGGTAAAAATAAATTGAGAGTTTGTATAATTGGACCTCTTTTGTTCTAATTTATTTTAAAAAAAAAGAGATGTTTACATAAATTGGTGCAAAAAATGTTCCAAAAATATTATTGCACATTATTAAGAATATGTCTTTCTTCTATGTGTTAAATCATATACATAACCTAACGTTTTTAAAAAAGAGATAAGAAAATCAAATTGATGAAAGCTCTGTTTGATTCCTAAGATCTCTACATTTCAGTGTTACATATTGTTTTAACGGTTTGTTCTTACTTCAAAAAAAATTAAAGAGAAAGGTTACCACGTACACGGAGTCGCTGGCAACAGCTAGTTTATAATAAAAGTTACTACACCTTGAAAATTACTGATATTACTTACTTCGAAATCCTTGATGCATTCTTGTCTATTCCATGTAACCCAAGTACCGGCCAGTATTATTTATAAAGACAAGAAGCGAGACCGACTCGAATGAAGAAAATATTTGCATAGAAGATAGAATTGCCGTTTTCTCTGCTCATTATGGAAAGTTGAATTGGAAAAAAGATGGCGGCTTCTTGGCGCAAATTGCATGTTTTGTGCCCTACCGAGTATGGAAAGATTATACAGTCCGCTTCACCTATGTACTGGTGTCTGGTAGAAATGTGGTAGAAATTCAAAAGCCATCTTGACGTAATTTCTATAGTGTTAAGAACGTATAGTATATTGCCGTGGGAGAGCCATGCTTCGGCACGAATGGGCCGGCTCGACCGGAGTGATATCACGGTGTCACAGAAAGCTGTCGTGAAACGGCGTTGTGCTGTGTTTCGTTCAGTGAGTGAGTTTACCGGTGGCCCAGCGTCCCTAATCCCCTTATCCCTATTCCCATTCCCTATTTGATTGGCCTTTATGAGGATAAAGGCCGGAAACGCACTTGCGACTCCTCGGATATCACGAGTGTCCATGGGCGACGGCAGTTGCTTCTCATCAGGTAACCCGCCTGCTCGCTTGCCCCCTAAATATCATAAAAGTGTACCAGTGTAAGCTTATAGTGAAAATGTATTTAGCAACGTCGTGTCTTTTTCAGGTTTGGAAAGAAAATATCAAAGTTGCTTGAGGAGTCAGGATACCTGTCGTGCGGTGTACTGAATTAATTTTGCAACGCAGCAAAGCTAAGCAAACAATTCAGGATTGAGATTTTATAAGTGTATATTTGGGTTAATAATTCGATTATTTAGTCTCAGGGCCTGTTTCACCGCTTACAGAGAGTCTATCCACAACTTTATTTGACAGATGTTGTATGGAGAGTCTGTCAGAAAAGTTATAGATAGACTAACAGAAACTTTATCTGTAAACGGTGATACAGTCCCTTAAACATGTTGGGAGACTGAGACGGTCCGGCGCTAACCTCTCTCCCATTTAAAAACCAGCCAATACAATGCTACAATTTTCTTAACTTAAGATTTTAGTATCAATTTTACGAGAACACATATTTCATAACGTATCGAGATTCGTTTCCCCGAGAAGATTCACCCCTTTTTTTTTATATGTCATACTTCTGAAACCATTAAAGTCTGACCCATTGAGGGGGACGGGGCGAGCCCCTTTTAACTTTAGCTTGGTAACTAGAATCTATATTACTTGTGGCTACGGCCTGCTGGAACTTCAAAAAATATTACAAATTACAAAAATAACTTTGATAAATTGTTTGATAAATTCGAAAACGATAAAAAAATGTATCCCTGCCGGTATATAAGTGACCGGGACATGAGGGGTATTTTAAGTATGTACGGTGATGTAAGAAAAGAAAGTTTTTCCGGCATAAAAAGTATTCACCAAATCATTCTGGGGTGGGCGCCAGATGATTATACGCCCCCCTTATACGCCTATGTCTGACCCTCTCAAACGGCGCACTCACATTCAGTCTTTACGGAATCGTTGCTTTGCGTCTCAAAACGGTTTTGTACCCTGTTACATAATCCTGAATTCAAGCTACTTTATAAATGTCGAAAATTCTCCAAACTTTACGAGATTTGTCAACTCTACGCCAACAATGCAATACCAACCTGCATTCTTCAAGCGATTACAAATTATGCTGTCGAGTAACCGTGTCAAAAACGCGTGAGTCTTTTGTAGCATATTTATATAAGTTATAACAATAAGCAACTTCAGTTACGTTATGTAAAGACATCTCGAGATAAATCGACACATTTGTATTGTTTTTCGCAATCAATATTCGTTATGTCTAGGGCTGCCATCCGCCCGGGGTTCCCCGGATTTGTCCGTCCGGGTACAAGACAAAATCCAATAGTTTAGCCATGAAGACGAAAGCAAAAAACTCCTTAAACATACACAAGTTTTCTTCGCCGCCCAAAATGAGATAAAACTTAAAGAGACTGAGTTTTTCCGATTTTTTGAGTACTTGCTAAAAAACGAATACGCTTAAACAAAGAACTGGAAGATGAGAGAAGAAGGGTTGTAAAAAAATTTCAAGACATTGATCTCGTAACTATTTTAGATGTGTCTGGAGAAATAGGTACATTTCGGCTCATTGTCTGTGTTTTTATCGGCTATTTAGGTGATGGCAACCCTAGTTACGTCACGTGTTTAATTCACTTTACACTAACAATGTTAATAAGCGTCTATTTATTAAGTCGTGAGTACATTTCGACACTATCGCGTGTCTCGACTTTTGCCGTTCAAAATCATTCTGCCCCGGATGTGGTCCTTATTGAAAAGCCGTAAGGGTGTTGCCAGAGGTAGTTTAACATAGATCAGGTCGTACATTCACACCCATTAAACAATATCTAGCCATCTCCCAACCTTTTAAGGGGCTTTTGTTTTGCAAGTCTACTCCTGTCCAGCCAAATACAGCGAACACTTGTTACACCCTATCTCCCTACATCTCGTGATAAATGTGGCGTTGGTAAATTGATTTATTATCGTTGTTAGTTTGCGTATTAAATGCAAGTTTATTTGAATTTTTTTTTTTAATTTTCAGTCAGCAACCATGGCTATTCTTTTTTTTATTAATCAACAAAAATACTGACATAATTGGAGTATATTAAGCAATGAGTTAGCGCCTGAAACAAAATATATAAAGGATATTTAACTTGAACTTTGTGACTCCTGCTTAGTTACAAAAAAACTTAATATTTAATGAAATTATAAGCTAAAAACGCGCAACGGCAAATAATCGAAAATTCCGTTACTGAATTGTAAAACATTTTTAAGTGTTTTAACAATTTACAATAATTACAACATAACAGCGTTTCGTATATTCATAACACCATACATTTCCAGCCAATTTACTGGGTATAAGTTTACTATACTGGCGCGATAAATTCCCGGCACAAGTTAATGCCGTGTAACATACGATCATTACACGTATATTACTATAAATATCAATATATTGTCTGACCCGAATTGGTTACTGGAGTAACCCAAATATTTTTACGACCGCCTCGCTACCTTTTATTGATGATTTAAGAAAATGTTGAAACGTCGAGCTCAACATTACGGAGATGAAAGCGCGCTTTGGAGGTTATGTGCGAATTTAACGTCCGTCCGAGTACCGTTAACGTATAGTCTACATAATAAACTAACACTGAGACCGGCCGCAGGTAAAGATTTTCCGTATTAGGTTTCCAAATTAGTTTTCCGCATCCGAACACCAGAATGTATTGAATGCGGAATTCGTTCCGTACCTACGGGGAAAGTGAGAACGTGTGCACTATAGCTAATGTATTCGGGTGTTCAGAATTCCGTGTAAGGAAACCTAATACGGATAACGTACGTTTGCGACCGGCCTAACTCTCGTGAACAAGTTTTTAATTTATGGGCGGATAAAGTGTGATTAAACAATTTCGCATTTTTTTAACAAACTTTCCGCTGAAATGAGAGAAATTCTTTTCGTAGTGACTTTCGTTGCAATGAATTTCGCTTCCAGACTTGTATAGCTGTAACAAAGGAGAATGCATAATAATAATATCTATGGACGCTTCACACCACGTCAGTCTGGCCCCGTGCTAAATACCCGAACGACTTGTGTTACAGGTACCAGACAACGGAAATATATTTAATACGTTTATACTATACACATATTTAATATACATACATCCACGGCCCAGGAACTTTGAGAAACTTTTGTTCCGTCGGCGCGATTCGAACCCGCGACCCCTGCGTGAGCGACCAAGGTGCTTAACCACTGCGCCAAAGAGGTCGTTATAAAGAAGCCATAGATATAAAAACGAACTCTTTATTTAAACTAAAACAAAAACAATATACAGCGATACCATGAAAAAGGGAAAGAAAAAAGTTCGAAACGGCGGCCATATTGCTGGAAGCAGTTTCATCTAGGTAACCGAATTTAATATCCAGATTCTCCAGGATCCTCTGCTGACTTAGCGCTTGTCTACGGATGACGACACGCTTCCCAACAGGTGGAAATAACATTACTATTTACAGTTCGACAGATCCGGGAAGTCTGCTAAACTATCACTTCATTTTATTTGGAACACTTAGATTTCTCAAAGAATTTCGAAATTCCATTTATTTTACTCAATATTAACTGATCAAGATGGTGATAAAAATTACGTGATTCGGACTTAAAATTGATTAAGAATGTAGAAATGTTTACTGAGTAATGAGTAAGCTGATAAGGATCTACAATTATTGTTGCTTTTTTTTTTAATTTATTTTTATGATATTTAGGGGGCAAGCGAGCAGACGGGTTGCCTGATGGAAAGCAACTGCCGTCGCATGGAAATTCGTGACATCCGAATAGTCGCAAGTACGTTGCCGGCTCTCTATAAGGAAATAGGGAATGGGAATAGGGATAGGGGTTTGGGAAGTTAGGCCACCAGTAAAGTTACTCACTGGACGAAACAGCACAACGCCGTTTCACGTCAGTTTTCTGTAAGGCCCTGGCATCACTTCGGTTGAACCGGCCCATTCATGTTGAAGCATGGCTCTCCCATGCAAGCTGTTCTACTCAGCTTCGTATGCGTTCTTTTAGCCGACTTCCAAAAAGGATGTAAGTGGACCTATATTTTAAGTTACTTTCAGTAGTAATGGCCACACTTGAAGTCATTTAAATGATAACTGAACTTTTATTTAATGAAAAGTTATGAAGTGTACATAACCTATATACCTATATAATAAGACAGTAAAAATGGAGTGTCTGTACATTTATGTGGGGGTGCTAAGCAACAGTAATAGAACACATATCGACAAAAAGTTGTCTCTTTGTCTGTTTTTCTGTTTGTCCATTTGTCTGTACGCGCTAATCTCATGAACTACTGGACGAATTTTAATAAATCTTTTTTGTTTAATAGCTATTAGGTCTGGGCGTCTGGGCCACATAATATACTTTTTAGTCCAGGAAAATGTACGGTTCCCGCGTTATATAAAAATTTTTACGCAACAAAGTTGCGGGCACCAACTAGAATCAAATAAAACTTAACATTATTAAGGGTCTGTTAAACCACTTACTGTTAAAGTTTCTTTAGGCTCTCCACAACTTTTTTAACAGATTCTCCATACGAAATCTGTCAAATAAAGTTGTATCTGTCAAATAAATAGACTACCTGTAAGCGGTGAAATAGGTTCTAAATCTCTCTTAATGTGACCGTTTGAAAATTTCATTGGTGTCTTGCTCATCACTTACCTATAATAATTATGAAACTATTCTACAATAAAATATACCTACTTTAAATAAGCATTCATGTAGCCTATTTCTTTGCATTCTGTTCCATTTAAATATTTTCGCAGAATCCTTCGCACTTTTGAAACGTTATTTATACCTAATCAAATATTTTGCATAATTAATATTTGGAGCAATACTCACTTTAAGTTACCAAATAACAAACGAATTAAATCCTTCATAATGTGAATTTGGAAACGGTCCTTGGACTTAAGATCGCTTTTGAAACCCATGATACGATCAGGAATTCGGTTCCAATATTGCCTTAATGATTGTAAACTTTTTCAAAATGACACACACACTTTACACACTCAACGAATGGTGTAAAAATAATCTTATGTCATTAAATATTAAAAAATGTTATACTGTTAACTAAACCAGGAAAAATACCGCATTTCAATTTGATTATCATGTAGATAATCATTTAATACAAAATTTTAAGAGCATTAGTGACTTGGGCATCATTTTTGATAAGAAATTAACACTTAATTTGCACATGGAATATGTGATTAAAAAGGTCTCAAGATTAGTAGGCTTCGTGATAAGAAATTGTAAAGATTTTCGTAACCTTCAAATAAAAATTTTATTATACTTCTCCTTAGTGAGAAGTATTCTCCAGTACGGTAAACAAATTTGGCGGCCGCATTATGCCACACATACACTTCTAGAACGAGTCCAAAAGAGGTTTCTCTGGCATCTGGCTTTTTCTCTTGGCAAAAGTAAAGAGCTTGATACATACAGTAGTAGGTTGAAATATTTTTCACAAGCTCAGGACTCGATCGACTAATTGTTCGAGCAAAAGAAATTGATGCTATTTTTATTTACAAAGTATTGAGAAATAAGGTATATTGGCCTCAATTGCTGCAATGTATAGAGTATCGTGTCTCAGCTCGTCTTCTTCGAGCACCTATAACGCCTCTTTATTATAGGCCAAAAAGAACAAATCATGGCATGAACTCACCTTTGACTCGAATGTCAAGATCAATTAATGAGTAAAGCGGAACCTGGACTTACACTTTGACTCCCCCACATCCTTTTTGAAATTTCATGTAAAAGACCATCTTAGCAGTGAAATACGCAATTGAAATTTCAAAACTATACTAATACAGTATTGTTTTATTTATTATTTATTGAGTACCTGCAATGATTTTGAATGAATTTTTATTCTTTATTGTTTTTATGTTTTTTAATTTAGTCATATATTTATTTTTTATTTTTTTTTTGTCATTTTGAAACAAATTGTCCATGTCTCATTTTTAATATCTTTATGTTGTTTATTTTTTTACTTCACTTTATAATATTGTGGATGCTATGTTTGTTTGTAAGAAATTGATATGCGTTTGATTGTACTTACCCTAAAATTGTATCTCTTAATTATTGTTACGTATATCCAATCGTTGACAAACCAAATTACGACATTCACGACAACTCATTTTTATTATAAAAATGAGTTGTCGTGTAAGACAACAACAAATCGAAAACATTATCTTTAACTTTGTCGACAAACAAGAGAAAAAATACTGTCATGTTAGGGTCAATAGAGATGAAGAGATAAACCGCGGGCAAACTTCGAGTAAACGTGAAGACAAATTTTTCACGATGGATTATCTTAGCCCCTGCTTTGAATTTTACCTCTGACCTGACGGATGATACTCATCATGCATATAATTATAATGATGCATCACACATTTGAATGTTCATCACGACAAAACTACTGAACGAATGCTGTGAAAGTTTGGTATACAGCTCAGGTATAAGCTAACTTTAATATGATAGTTCTTCTTTCGGTTTTTTATTTATTTATTAACTCGAACAACACATCAACTGAAACCTATAAAAGTTTTTATAAAAAATATGTAATTACTAACGCGAAGCCGCGGTAAAAATCAACTTATTAAATAAATAGTAAGTATTTTGGTAGTCTTTTTAATAAGTTACATATTTACATTGGTGATAATCGTAACCAAAAAATTAAATCAAGGGTCCTCAATCGTCGTCCTCAACCTTTTTACGATATATGCAAATATCACAACAATTACTTTTAATCTCTGCCGTATACACGAAGGTGGAATTATGTAAATTACTTAAAAACTAATAATATTAAATAAAACGATACGGTTAAATCAATCAGACGTATCGGTTATTGATTTGCTAGTGATTATACTCCTGCCAACAGAAACGGGTCGTTTTTATAGCGTCATTAATCATTTTTGGCGAACGAAAGGGCTATCTGCCCATTAAGCTGTTAGTCAAATAAATACCGTCGACCTAAAACCGTCGGTTAGCGCACGAAATCGCTCTATACGATGGCATTATTTGAGTGGCCAATTTTCCTGGGACCGGTAAAAATACGAATAGAAATAGCTAACGTTCGGAGGGAAAAGTTTAATGATTTTTAAAGATACTTTACATGTATCTATTATTATATTTCAGATATATAATCTATACAAATAATAAAACAGTAAAAAAAAATTGTCTGTTTATACGCGATAATCTCAGGAACTACCGGACGGATTTGAATAAATCTTTTTTTGTTTAATAGCTATTAGGTCTGGGCAACATAAAGGATACTTTTTATCCCGGGGTTCCGTGGATTGACCAACAAGCATCCAAAAAGCTAAATGTCCAAAAAACAGAAAACCCGACTGCAGGAAATATTGCAATTAAATTAATCAATTTAAATTAATTGCAATTTAATTCAATCAATCAATTTAAATTGATAGCATTTTCTAAAATATTCAAAGTCCTTCATTTTTTGGAACCTCACAATTTTGACTTCAAAATCCGCCATTATGATTTTCTAATTTTTCAACCGTCTTATAAAAAAGGAGGAGGTTTCTCAACTCCACTGTATATGTTGATTTTCTTTTTTATGTACCCAGTGTCACTTGCGCTATCAAGAAAAATCTAACGATACCTTACACGTTAAAATCCATCAAGCCTTTTAGGCTGCAGAGCGTGCCAAACAATTATACATACATACATATTCTAGAAAAACTTAACCTTCCTTCTGCCGTAGTCGGGTAGAAACAAACTTTTACATTTATAATATTAATATGGTTTTCATAATTTTTAAACATAGCTTCATGGCCGATTTTAATACTTCGCGTTTAGAAATATTACATTGCTAGTTGGTGCCCGCCACTTCGTTGTGCAAAAATTTGTATACCGCGCGGGAACCGTATTATCCCGGGATAAAAAGTATCCTATATGTTGCCGAGACCTAATAGCTATTAAACAAAAAAATATTTATTCAAATCCGTCCGGTAGTTCCTGAGATTAGCGCGTACAAACAGACAATTTTTTTATCGATATGTGTTCTATTACTGTTCGTAAATGTGGGTGCACATAGATTATTTTGTAAAAATATTAAATGTACAGATACTACAATTTTACTGTTTTATTATATGTATAGATCATGATTTCTATGTTAAGGCTTCGCGTTTTTGAAAAAAAGTCAGCTTACCAAATTGTAATTTAGAATATATTATAGGTATTTTAGAAAAACTGTAGATATATTATGAGAATAACTCAGATTTTCTAAAATTAAGGTCAAGTTAGGTTAGGTCGTAAACAATAAACTTTATATTATTTCAAGACAGCCTTATAAATTGTTAACCACCGTGACTGTCCACGCCTCCTGAAAGTACAAACATGACCTTCATGAATACAATCATTATGATACCATCGTAGAAATAAATTAATAGGCACATGACGGACCTACGTCATTTAGTCGGGTTATGATAATTCAATGTAGGTATTAGCTTCGCTTCATAATCGTCGACTACTAACGATGACACGCAAGCACGATCGTGTAGAGGCCATACTCGGCTCTGCTCGTCGATGAACGTCTATGATCGTTTTGCCGTGGGAGAGCCATGCTTCGGCACGAGAGGGCCGGCTCGACCAGACCGGCCACGGCCATACAGAAAACGTAAAACGGCGTTGCGCTGTGTTTCGTTCAGTGAGCGAGTTTACCGGTGGCCCAACTTCCCTAATCCCCTAATCCCTATCCCTATACCTTCATGAAATGGCCGGCAACGCACTTGCGACTCTTCAAATGTTACGAGTGTCCATGGGCGACGGCAGTTGCTTTCCATCAGGTAACCCGTGTGCTCGATTGCCCCCTTAAAATATCACAAAAAAATGATCGCCTTTGATCAACTCGCTGACTAAATACTACAAACGATTGTACGCGATGGTCCAGCCGATTAACGACTACGAGATTATCGCGTACAAAGAGATGGTCCAGTGGATTTTCGACCATCGCCAATTATTAGCCTGTATATAACACAATGTGTCGGTTGGGTTTGGCATAAAGCGACCAAATTACGTAGGTCAGCTATGAATCAACTTTTCTGATAGGTAATACATACGGAAGATCTGCGAGACAAATATGACAAGTGGCGATTTTAATTGTAAGCATTTTTTTAACCGGTTCTTTTGGCGATACCAAACTGACAGCTTAAGGCCTTTAGAGTAGCCAATCCGAAATGGATATGATGCATAATATTATAGACACGCTCCTCTTTTTGCGTCACCGGTTAAAACAATAGGTCTTTAGCTTCTAGCGTTAATGAAACTTGCCAAAAAATTGGCCGGGGATATAGGCGTATAAAGGCCGGGCCGTGCCCACCCCAGAATCGTCTGGTATCCATCCCAAAACGATTTGGTGAATACTTTTTATGCCGGAAAAATGCATGGTTCCCGCGCCATAAACGAATCTTGGCGAGACGGAGTGTCATGGAGTTTCTGATATTTTTTATGCTACTGGCCAAAGCCACAGATAGTGTAGATACTAGTTACTAAGCATTAGTAAGAAGGGACTCAGGCCCCCCTTCAAAAAATGGGGCTAGTACGCTAATGGCCGGAGAACCATTCGCATGTATGAGTTCCATTTATTACCTAGAACAGAATTCGTATTTACCGCCATTAGGTAATGGTACCTAAGTATAATGCAGGTGGGTAAACTATGTGCATTTTCTCCCGATAAAACTTTCAAGAACGGAGAAATATTGTTTAAGTCGTGACCAATAAATTGACGTTACACTATGAACAGTATCTTTCTCTCCAGTCTTTGGATTGCAGTGTTTAAGAATAGTATAATATAAAATAACTCCCACAGCGGTTTCGGTGACAGTGGCCGGTTTTTTAAAACCAGTACTGTTACGCAGGAGTAATTTTATAGTTGCCCATGTGTGTGCGCACACAGGAGCACTCTCTTCCTTTACTATCATAACTTAGTGGGACGGATGACCGACACGACTGGCGTGAGATCAGGCGCGGGACCGACTTTTACATGCTCATCCGATGCAAGGATCATCTTACTTCTCAGACAATCAGGTGATCAGCCTCCAATGTCCTAACCAAAGTTGGAAATAACATGTTTCCAACGCGGGAATCAAACCCACGACCTCCGGGTTTAGAGCCGCGCTCTGTACCACTGGACCACGGAGGCGATTAGGTATAATATGATATAATATGAAGCTTCCATTGTGTTGTCATGGCTCCCTTAATTTTAAAGTTGAATTTATTGTCTGTATTGTCGATATTAATGGTAATAGAATGAAAATTATTGCGAATTTATGTTTACCGCAAGGTTCCTTCTCATACAGTTATTAAAGAATCTAAGGCCTGTTTTAACGCTTACTGATAGTCTATTTATTTAACAGATACAACTATATATTTGACAGATTTTGTATGGAGAATCTGTCAAAAAAGTCGTGGATAGCCTAACAGAAACTTTTACAATAAGCGGAAAAACAGGCCTTTAATGTCCAAAAACATAAATCCCGACTACAGGAACAATTGTAATTCAAACATCAACTTATGTATAATGAATATTTCTAGAATTGCTATTTTAAGCCTTTCATTTTGATACCCTACTCGACCTAAATTGACAGAATAAATTTTTGAAACCTGCCAATTTTCCAATTTAAATCTTCAAAATCCGCCATTTTGATTTTTTTAATTTTTTAATGTACCCAGTGTCACTTAAGCTATCAAGACAAATCCAACGATACCACACCTCAATATGTTAAAATCCATCAATCCGTTTAGGCTGCACAGCGTGCCAAACAATTACAAACATAGACACACACATAAATACATACTTTTGAAAAACAGTACCCTCCTTCTGGCGCAGTCGTATAAATATAACATGTGTCGTCATAAACTAAGACTTCTATAGCTGCAGTTCTCACGGCACTGTAAAATCAAACACATTCTCACTTACAAATTAATATCCATACTTCCTTGTACTGACTAATATTATTAATGCGAAAGCATGTCTGTTTGTCTCTCTGTTATCTCTTCACGCTCAAACCGCTAAACCGATTTTGCAGGAATTTGAAATGGAGATACTTAGAGTTCCGGGGAAGGATATAGGATACTTTTTATACCGGAAGAATATACGGTTCCTTCGGAATAAACCAATTTTGACGTAACCGAGTTTAAGCCATGTGATCATCAATCATTCCAGACATATTTCCTAAATCGTCTTAAATATTTTAAAGTGTCCTAGTGCAAAAACCAACATTCTGATACCTAAAATTCTCTCAATATTACGTTAATCGAGATTATGATCGTCGTTTTTGATATTACATCTTACAGAGGGACTGACAGACGATTAATTATTCCGTTTGCCCATGCCAAAGGGCATGTCATTTAAATAAAACTCGTCCTTGATTAATCTCAGTCGGCCAATTAAAGGGCATTGACATTAGCAGGAGAAATGCAAACATTTTAAAAGGCCTTCCGGTAGAAAGTTGCGCCCGCGCCGATCAACTTTAACAATGATAATGTTGACAATGTAATAAATTCTTTTTGTGTGATTTAATCTTACCTTTCAAATTAGTTCGGTACGCATTCGCCAGCTCGGCAAAATTAATTTTTACTTCCATACTAATATTAAAAGTGAGAAAATGTGTGTCTGTCTACTCGTCTCGGCGTGAAGGTCGGCGATAACAGTGAGAGTCATGTCGTAGGCCACTTGTGTGACTCGTGGCGCGCGAGTGCAGTACTTTACAAAACTCAAATTTTAAACAAAAAACTGAGCTGGTGAGAACCTGAGATATTAAATTAAAATTTTAAATATAAAATTGTCATGTCACAATACCAGTTACCTTACTCCTCTAATATGACTGTACCAACTCTTACAAAATTTTCATGCTGATTCAGGGGTAGGTCTGAGGATTGGCTTCTTAATAACAGTGAAGTTGACACGAGAGAGCTAATACAATATAAAAGGCTTACTATATATTTTTAATCTTTAATACTAAAACTCCACATGTCTGGTTTTTTAGTCCATGTTTTAAAAAAGCTTTCTTTTGTTAATTTCCAACTGTCCAAATATTTTAGTGACAAAATTTTTACTTCATTATATTTGATATCATGAATTGTCTTGTCTAAGAATAAATTGGATTTTAAATCTTGATTTTCATTCAATACCTCTTGAAACATCTTAAATAAACTGTATTTACATATACTCAGAAAACTGCTGGGACAATTTTCTTTCTTTTTTGTTACTCCTAACTTTTTTCCTTGGACGGTAACTTCTAATACTCTGAAACCACAAAAAAATTAGGATAACAAATGACTAAGTGACCACCTAATATAAAAATCAATGTAGCAGTAAATTAATGTGAACATCCTCTCTTTGTAGGGCTGCTAGCAGAGATTTCTTATTAGAAATAAGCAGATCTTTTGTGTTGTCTTACTGTGTTAATTGTTATACTATATGTTTCTTGTGCATAATAAACTGATAAATAAAAAATAAACTTTGTACCTAGAAAAAGTATTAATACATATTATACTTCCAGAAGCAGCTTTACACCGTTTATCTGATTTTAAATGTTGGAACTTTATTGATGATTGACACAATGTTGGTCTTTGTTTTGGATCATTTTTATCTTCATTTGTTCTATAGAAGAATGCTCTTTCTAAGGTATCTTTTGAATATGGAACACCTGCTCCAAATATGAATTGACTCATGAATATTGGTTCTGCAAGGAGAAGGCCAAGCAAGGCACCCTGTACACCAACATGTATCCATCTAGCAATTTTATCGCTACACGACACAGATAAAGTTCTCTCTCCTCGCCCAGGCTTTGTTCTAACCTGACCAACAACATGGTACTCTTTTCCAGCACTCCTGCTATCTTGTATTTGATCGGGCAAACATTTAGCTCCTGTTCTGTGAATATCCTCAACTTTTGGACATTTTGGATTAATTGTTTTTTCATCACAAACAAGTTTGTGCTTTTTAGATGCTAATACATCGCCAAAGCACTCTTCGTCACTTTTAGGTACAATACTTGCGTCTCCACAAGGAAGTTGTGAGGAATAAAATATAAACTGTATACCTTCTTTTAAATAACCTTTTCCATTTTGTACTTCAAATATTGATTCTTTACTTCTATATGCATTAAGGAGATTATTGTACAAATATAATAAAAATCCTCTCCGAGCAATAACCTCAGCGTGGCTATCATTTAGTACATTTCCAATAGGTGACATCTTCGAGGCCCCAATGCATTTTGATCCGGTGCCTAATGAAACAATTCTCCATTTTTCTGTAACTTTATTAGACTGGATCACACAAGATAGGACAGTCCATTCAAAGTCACCGGGTTTCCCTGATTTTGGCAAAGAATTGTATAACGATATACAATCTCTTACTATTTTATCAACCAAAATATCATTGAGGTTATCCATGGAAATCACTAATGTAAACAGTACTGAGACATATTTTGGAGCACAGAAACTACAGTACGTGAAAATAACAATAACTACACATGGATACAAGAATTATAAATTAAAGCATAAAATAAATTAATCAGTTTCTTTTTAATAAAATCCAATGTTTTGAATTTTCTTCTTCTTCTTCTTCTTTTAAAAAATGGCTCCTTCATGAATTGCCAATGTCAGAGTGTAGCGATGGAGACTGC
>JAOTAV010058986.1:0-15047 GCA_026546445.1 Cyclargus thomasi
GGATTGACATAGACGAACGAAAAGTCACGTGATCTAGTCGAGCTCGAATATGTCAATCCCATACAAAACAAGCGAAGCGATTAGCGTAAACGTTAATCGCTTGCCACTCGTCTAGGAGGGCTGTTTACTTACAACACGGTCACATTAACTAGACATTTGACCTTGATAAAAAATGTAAAAAAAATGTATAACAAAACGTCCAAATACAGCTTATATAGAAACATTATCGTTTACAGCCAATCATTGTTATTGATATAATCATCCATATTTTAGCTAGTTTTCTGTTGCAGTTTTTTGACATTTTGTTATGTACTCTTACATATTTCTTTATCAGAGTCAAATGTCGATGTGACCGTGTTGTATATCAACAAATCTCTATTTCAACTTCCCTGATTGTACACCAGCTATTAACCCGTTAAAACTTAAGGCGTTTGTTGCGGCAAATTCCGACAAAACACAAATTATCTATTACTTAATATTATAATTATAGAAAGATGGCGCCTGTGTACAAACACAATAGCTTATACAACACTCACGACATACAAATGGCGACACACTTCTGCAGTACTCGCTTTCTTTCGTACTTCAAACTAAATAGTTCACATTAGAGCTTAGAATTTAGAATGAAATGCCAGCTCAAATGTCCGGAATGAAGCTGTTTTGTCAGCAATATAAATAGCACAGCTTGAAAATAACTCTCGTGTAGAGTTTTAGTACAGTTAACGTGAAAACTAGAACAACACAAAAATATAAAGGCTTAATATTTAACATGCGGGCCTATTATGCCTAATAAAAGTCTCACAGTAGATGTAAAATAATAGTTTCCAATTCTCAATCCTCACAATAAAAATGAAATAACTATTCTGCCATGACAATTGAAAATTTGTCTAAAGCAAGTTTGTGGTCGAAACTACATATTTGAAAAGTCGGGTCAAGCAGGCTTTAATTGTCAACCTGCATTTTATATTTCAGTTGGTAATATGACGCAGGCCACGTGAATATCTTTGGACCTGGAGTTTAGCAGCCTTAGCTAAGCCCTAGGGGCTCGAACCCTGACAATCTTGATGCAGTCTGCTCTTATTTTATAAATATTACTAATACCTTTTCTAAAGTCTTCTTAGAACTCTAGCGCCATTCCTACATTTTTTTATGATATTTTGGGGGCAAGCAACTGCCGTCGCCCATGGACACTCGCAACATCCGTAAAGTCGCAAGTGCGTTGCCGGCTTTTACGAGGGAATGGGAATAGGGATCGGGTATTAGGGAAGTTGGGCCACCGGTAAACTCACTGAACTCACGAAACACAGCACAACGCTGTTTCACGCTGGTTTTCTATTAGGCCGTGGTGTTACTCCGGTCGAGCCAGCTCATTCGTGTTGTGCTCTCCCAACGGCAATGAACATCCATCCACCGGGGTTCGAACCGGCACCCTCTCGAGTGCGAAGCAAATATCTTACAAACTAGGCTACGGACGCTCTGTGTAAACTAACTTATTACCAGGGGGCAATTCTCAGGATGTGAAAAAAAGTTCACACTCGAATAAAACACCGAGTGTGAACTTTTTATGTGCGAAAAACAGTTCGTCGTATTCTCAGCGCTTTACACTCGAAATAATTCATCCTTTTCACGAAATATTTCGCGTGTGAAGCGCTAAGAATACAAGAAACAGTGTTTCGCTCGTAAAAAGTTCACACTCGATATTTATTCGAGTTTGAACTTTTTCTCACATCCTGAGAATTGCCGCCCTGGTGTAAGGAATGGTAAGAATGCCAATACTGGAGCAGAAGTCAATACCCCGAGTCGCTAGCCCACGAATAACATCTAAGGCGGAAACACGCTAGAGGCGAGCGACCGACGTGGTTCCTGATTGTCGCCACGCGACCGGCGACTCGCGTATGCTGATTGTCTATGGAAATTAATTTCACTGTGTGGTGGACTGGTGGTCATTTGTTTTTTGACCTGCTGCTGGGTGTAGGCATAATCACGTAAAACTGAATGTTTTGTGTATTTCTTGCTTAAGTAATCGTTATGAGCATTGTTTCAAAATAGTTTAAGCAGTGTTAACTATAGAGTTCTACGATGCTCTCTTAAAAAAGGTAATGAATAATATAATTTCACAAATTGTAATGATTACTCTATATTCTTTTTTAGCTCCGCGTTCTGTCGCCACGACAAATTATATAACTACCTTGACATGCTTCGAGCAAAACAAATGTACGTCAATG
Organism: Cyclargus thomasi; assembly: GCA_026546445.1. Classification (NCBI taxonomy): domain Eukaryota; kingdom Metazoa; phylum Arthropoda; class Insecta; order Lepidoptera; family Lycaenidae; genus Cyclargus; species Cyclargus thomasi. The sequence continues at coordinate 2,226 of JAOTAV010058986.1, forward strand.
CAGTTCTTGGAATAAGTTATTCAATGCATCCACAATTTCGTTGATAAATTCGCGCGACAACATGTTCTGGGCCCGTATATAAATAACTAATATGGGGCAGACCGTTTGGCGCCGAACCAACAGGAACTCAAGGATACGTGGGCTGGTATAGCTCTGCAGAATTAAATATTAACTTACCGCAGTGGGCCAGAGAGGAGATAGCTTATCACCTTCAATGGTTACGTAATTGGTTCTTAAGAATGTAGAATAGAATTTAATAGCAGATATCGTACGTAATTTGGTCGTATTATGTCAAGCCCAGTTGGCTGATTCCTACTAATGCTACTTTGTCGTAATCTGGATTCAAATGTCGAAGGCCTAGTTCCTTCTAGTTAAATCAATTTATTTGGTTAATTTAGGGCCTGTTTCACCGCTTACTGTTAAAGCTTCTGTTAGGTTATCTACAACTTTTTTGACAGATTCTCCATACAAAGTCTGTCAAATAAACTTGTATCTGTCAAATAATCTATAAGCGGTGAGACAGGCCCTTAGGAAGATTTTTATTTATTTATATGGCGCTTCGGCTACAACCATGGCCAGTGTCAAGTAGAGGCGGGAAACCAATCCCTTAGGAAGATTAAATTTTGACAGTAAAAGCCGAGTAGCTGTTAGCACATATTTACGTAGTCACGAATATTCTGGTTTATAGCGACTTTAAATACAATCGAAATAAAAACAACAAAAGAATATTTTGAAATGTCGAACTGTGAATTAACATAAGACGGACTAGTTTAAGCTTTAAAATGGCATTTAATTAAGGCCAAAACTCAAACCTACGCCACCCAAACAAAAAAAAAATAACAAAATGGCGCTGAGCTAAAAAGGAAACACATTAAAGACAAAGAAATAGTTTTAATTTATGCAAAAGTGTCATTGACATAGAACTGTAGAGCCAGCGAAGACGTAGAGCTTCTTAATTCAATAAGTTGTTTTGCTGAATCGAAACGTGGAAGTGGGAGAGATATGCTTCGGCACGAATGGGCCGGCTCGACCTCACAGAAATCTGGTGATTACCGGTGGCTCAACTTTCCTAAATCTTCATATTTCCATTCCCTATTCCCTTATAAAGGGCGGCAACGCACTTGCGACTCTTCGGATGTCACGAGTGTTCATGGGCGATGGCAGTTTATTTTCCATCAGGTTAACGGTCTGCTCGGTTGCCCCTTAAATATCATTGAAAAATAAATTTCAACTTTCAAATTTTTGAAGGAAATTATATGATTGCTAGTTTCCATTGCACTTTAAATCCATTGAGCATTATTTTTGTTTGAACACTAATCGACTGTAACATATACCTCAAGCCCCTTACAAACTCGACCTCACAGAATTCCCCAAAATGGGAATGTGATACTCAACACAGATAATGTTTTCCTATAGTTATTTGGATCGATGATCGACTACTTAGATCATCATAATGAAATTGTTAATTGAAGAATCTGGGGTGGCATATTAGGATTAATTAAGACTCGATATTCGGTACTCTATATTGGACTAGACTGTTAACAACTTTCAGATGATCTATTTTCGAAGTTTTCTTGATTAAATCATGAAATGTGAATGTTTGTTTGGACGTTTGTCCGCCAATCACGAAAAAAAATCCGAACTTGTTTTAATCGGCACTTTTTGTTTAAAAGAATTGCTCCTGTTAAATAATTTAACAGAAATCTTGTCTCTAAACGTTTCAAAATCGAGCAAAACTATAATTGACCAATCTATTCAATATCATCCATTTTCATCATCATCACCGTTTGTTTGTTTATTTGTTTTGTCCTTTCTTCACGTCGCAACAGAGCAACTTTATGACGTGATTTTTTGTGTAAAGTTAGTTGGGGTACTGGAGAAGGACATAAGGTACTTTTTATCCCGGAAAAATATACGGTTCCCGCACGGTAAATTCATTTTGGCCTAACGGAGTTGCGGACATCCTTTAGTATTATAATAAATGCGAAAGTGTGTGTTTGTTTGTTTGCCCTGCCTTCACGAAGCGACCCAATCGACTTGATTTTGGGCATTGACTTAGCTGAAAGGTTGGAGAATAACATAGACTACTTTTGATTTTGGAAAAACATATTTTTTATTCAAAGCTAGTGACACAATATGCCGCATCTAACATTTTCAAGTCCATCTATACAAGAGAAAGGTGTTGTGTTTACACGAGACGCCGTCAGGCTACAACGGTAGTACCGGTCTGACAGCCATCTACCGCATCCTGCCTGGTAACCAGGCTTTGATAGTCGTCCTTGTGACATTAGCGTTAAGGCCTCATCAAAGGTAAAGTAATTTCGAACGCAATATGGTAAAATCCGCAAAAGTGGTTTCTAAATCACCGATGTAAAGCGAGGTGTGTTTAGGGCTCCGGAGCCAAAAGGCAAAAACGGAACCGTTAGATTAGATTCGTCTGTATGATCGTTCGTACGACACATGAGATAAACTCGCACTTTGCTGCTATTTTGTCTAGAGTAAAAAATAAAAATTAGTTAAAGAATAATAGGTGTTCGTCTACAACACTATTACCGCAGATATCCGTATACCAGTGTAACTGTACATTTTGTGGTGGTAATTAACTTTGTATCCTATTTAAAAGCGTGATCTATGACACCTTTTCTTTTTAAAAGCACTCTCATTATTAAAAGGGCCATTTGTCAGTATCCAGGTTTCCGCATTTAAAAAAAAACTTGTCAACCTTAATCGATTTTCACGCCAAAGTGACAATTGATGCAGCACTACGCTCGGCTGGCACCGTAAACGAAATTCGTTATTTTGATCTTCGACTTAGCCCACTTAGACGATCTGGGTCAAATCTTAGATTCTCATGTGGCGGCTTCCGCTGGCGCCGAACTTCACAACAACAAGCGTTTTTTTTGCTACCTGCTACATTTTTTTTTTAGAATTACTGATTGTTTTTTATGGGCCAAAATACCATAGGTTTAGAATAATATAGAGGATAGAGTCGCCATTGTCATGACCGCTTAGGTCGGTTATTATTCTACACCCCAAGAAAGCATTCACTGCTAGAAGAGGTTTGCCTACAAACTTTTTGATCTAACAAAAAAGGTTAGATAAAAAAGTTTTTATATAACTACTAGAGGTACGCTAGTAGTCTTTGGTTCGCTAACAGCATCTGCCCTACATTTCTAGCTGCGGGTTGCCCCGTGGCCGCACGATTGACCCGTCAACAATACTTTAATCGAAATACTGTGAATTGCAACACGTAGCTGGCACTATACCGGACGTTATAAAAGTGGTACAACTAAATAAACAGAATAAATACCATCGACTTAATAAAAAAACTGTAGCCCTTTGCCAGCAACAACTGGTTTTATTGGTAGACTGATACTAGACTAATTACTGATACTAGACTAGTAATGGCGGCAAGAAACGACTATGTATTAGGCATTAAAATACATTAAAAAATTCAAAGTTTGTATGAAATGTTGTGCCACGATATTTTGAGTCGATCATAGAAGAGATATTATACAGATGGACACTCTTTCGTATAATTTATAAGGCGTAACCAAAGTAAGTGATCATTTTTATTTCTAATCGACTACACCAAAGAAATAAAACAGTTTTTGTATTTGTTCCACCACTTCTACTGCAGCCCGGGCTAGTGGTCAAATATTTTCTTACTTTTGTTTTAAAACAAAAATATAATATCATTTATTATCTTCAATAAATAAATCAGAATTCTAATAACATTATATTACAAATACTGCTGTAAGAAAAACATTTCCAAATATTGCCTCGTGTAGGCGAGATTATTTTTCACTTTCAGCGAGCCACATCAATTCGCCGCTGGAGCTGAAAGGTCGGGGGTTCAAGGTCGCGACCTTCAGGCGCTGCAGCATCCGCGGTCAGGGTTACATCCCAAACCACTCTGGGACTTTTTGTTACATTCTTTGTGCTAAAAACTTAGCAATATATTAAGATGAATTTTGTATTTAGAACGTTTGAATTTGTGGTTCGAATTTCAAACTATTTGTTGTTTTTTTGTGGCTTTTAAAAGTCTGATTGGATATGTTTGAACACATTATAAAATTAAAAAATATATATAAAATTTTTTTAATGAGTTAATAATAAAAGTTCAAGCAATATCGTACGCGGTATTCTGTTAAAAAATAAATGACGCTGGCCTGCATAAGTATGCACAATCTAATCAGTTTTTATACATAAAAAGAAACTTAAAAATTATTCTCTCGGACCTGTTTCGCGATAATATATGTAAAGTACATTAAATTATTCAAATTACAACATTCCGCATGACATTGAAATGTGTTTGAAACAAAAGAAAAAGTCTTCGTCACGTATTTATTCTACGCTACCGTTGAGAAATCATGATAGTAGATTAGTAGAACATGTAGCATACTGCTATATATGTATATATAATATATATAGCACTAGCTTTTGCTCGCGTCTTAGCTCGCAAGTTCGCGTTTAAATACGACTCGTTATGGAACATGATGATATTCTAAGACCAAAAGAAGCTTACCTGTGGCTCTACACCCTTTCAACCAATGCCAAAAATTCAAGCCCACGGGTTGCTTCTTTAAGGCGTGAAAGAACGACAAGCAAATATATATTCCTATTTATACTGAGTAGTATGGATTGGTGGTTTCTTATAAATACTCATTCATGGTAACTCTTGGGGCAAAAATACCATAGACGTAGAACAATATTGAGGCCCGAGTGTCCAACTGTTCGACGGTGTCATGACAATGGAGACTTGCTCCACTATATTTTTTTTAGGATATTTACGGGCAATTGAGCAGACGGGTTACCTGATGGAAAGCAACTACCGCCGCCCATGGACACTCGCGACATCCGAAGAGTCGCAAGTGCGTTGCCGGCCTTTATGAGGGAATAGGGATAAGGGATAGGGCAGTTGGGCCACCGGTAAACTCACACAACGCAGTTTCACGCCAGTTTTAGGTGAGGCCGTGATATCCGTTCGTGGTCCGTTTAATTTAATTTTTTGTTTCGTTTTGTTAAAATGCTTTTTTTTCTCCCTCTTTTATAATTAGTTACATGTATGCGAGGACAATGTAATTTTGTATTTTGTTGAAATTGTTTTTATGTTATATGTCATTTAATTACTGTTTTGTTTTCCTGTGAAATAAAAATAAAATAAATAATAAATAAATTAAATCATTCCGGTCAAGCCGGCTCATTCGCGCCGAAGCAAAATTCCACGACGAAAAAGATTCCATCTATCATCATCATCTAAACAAAACATCATTGTACGTATTTGTAGTTGTACTTATGACTGCGCAAAAAAACACAATTACTTTCTGAACGAAAATAAAATTAACGAACTTGTTCTTTATTCAGTTTACACTTTCAGTTAAAAATACATTTTGCCCTTGGTCTGTATGCACATTGATATCAGGTTTCAAAATGTAACCACCTGTCCAGTATCAACTTACCGAATTCGGTGTTAAAACTACTTTAAATTAAGACACCTCTTTGGTAATTACGATAAACAATTTTATATACATATACAGTTTGCATTGCAGTTGAAAAATAAAACAAAAACTGGGTTTTTGTATGAGACAAACTGCTTCATGATGTGCGTTATTTTATAACGATACTTGATTATAATAAAGTCAAATAATGCTATGTTTTATCATAAGGTAAATACGGCAGCATGAGGTCGCGTCTGTAGGTCGCGATCGTATGCTGCGGCCGTAGGTCGCGTTTGTATGTAGTGCTCGTATTTGACGTCCGTAAGTCGCAACGATATTAATAAAGATTTAATTATTAATTTGATCAATACCCCAGATTGATGAGAAAATTGGTGTGATCTGGTGGTAGCTAGGACATGCTAGGACTAATCGAATTATTTTTTAGCTTTCAGTACATTACCTACATTATTTTATTAGCTTTCAGTACATTACCAACATTATTTTTTAGCTTTCAGTACATTACCAACATTATTTTTTAGCTTTTAGTACATTACCAACATTATTTTTTAGCTTTCAGTACATTACCTACATTATTTTTTAGCTTTTAGTACATTACCAACATTATTTTTTAGCTTTTAGTACATTATCTACATTATTTTTATTGTAATTTAAAAATTAAAAAATTTATTTAATTTATTTTACATTTACCCTGTTACCTTGCTAACTTGTTATAATTTATTACATCAATACCTCTTGTGAACATCAACATTATCTGGTATACTCGTACAGTTTGATAAGAATCGCGCGTGAAGCACAAAATTTAAAAACATGCAAAAAAAAATGCTGATCACTTTAATAGTGATCACTGTACATAACTGCTCGCTACTGCTAAGAATTGTGTCATTTAAATATTAACAAAAGTAAGCGCTATCGAAGTATCGTCAAGGAGTTTTTACCAAAAGCAAAGAGTCTCAGGTTATGCGAGGCCGACCCGCTCACCAACCTCCGCGCGGCTCTGTAACGGCACTCTTGAACTGTCCTACAAAAAGGACTCTTAACTTCGGTACTGTTAAGCAGTGTTCTGTTTTAGGTGGGTTTCTACTTTTGCTCCTAAAGGTTTGCAGGTCGCATCGGTCCTGAAATACTGCCTATTCATTCCAGAGCTTTAATGGCCACGAACGGTAGAAAGTTGCACGAAAAGCCCACGGTGAAAAAATTTTGTATTTCTGAAGAAATAAATTCATAGCCAATTGAAGGACCTACGTCAATTGGTCGGACTATGTCAAATCTGTCGAGATCTGTCGGCTGGGTTTGATTTAAACAAAATCGCGCAGGCCTTAGTCTAGTTCCCTGGTTATACTTATGTTATATGTGGCTATGAGTTAACACTATATTTCTTCTGTCCCCCTAAAATGTTTCAAAATGAGACCGCAAATTCGATTAATATCAACATATTAGTAGTTTTTACATACATATATGTTGATATTAATCGTACATCTATACATATAATAAAACAGTTACAATTCACGTGTCTGTACAATGATTAATATTTTTATTATTGTATATATATAATAAACTAATCAATGTAGGAGGCTTAGGAACAGTAATAGAACACAAAACGACAAAAAAAGTTGTCTGTTTGCCTCTTATCTGTTCGTCTCTTTGTACGCGCTAATCTCCGGAACTACGAAACGGATTCGAATGAATCTTTTTCTATTTAATAGCTATTAAGTCTAGGCAGCACATAGGATACTTTTTATATCGACGTGTATTACCAACATTTTTGTAGCTTTTATAGTCATCGAGTTATTAAAATTAATATTGCCGTTTTGAAGTACGAAGCCCTTAGAAAAACTGCGGCGTTTTTTGCTCATAACTCAAAAAGTACTTTTTGTACACAGCGGCATTTTAGCTTGAGGTCGGCAGCGCAGACGGTAGACATCCAGACCCTATAAAATTGACTGTCTTATCAGGATGTTATCTGTGAAGGTCACGTGCGCGCGCAGTTGTCTGCGACTTGCCTGCGAATGTGAAAAGATATCGTACAACCTCCAAGTTCCTTTTACCCGACTGCGCCAGAAGGAGGGTTATGTGTTTCGAGAATATGCATGTATGTACGTATAATTGTTTGGCACGCTCAGCAGCCTAAAAACGGCTTGATGGAATTTAACGTATGAGGTATCGTTAGATTCGTCTTGTTGAATCTTGATAGCGCAAGTGACACTTGGTACTTTAAAAACTTTAAGAATCAAAATGGCTTATTTCAAAATCAAAATTGTGAGGTTCCAAAATTTTTTCCGGCCATGAAGGTCGAGTAGGGTATCAAAGTGAAGGGCTTTAAAAAGCCATTCACTTTGATACCATTATTTAAATTTCAATGTTTCCTGCAGTCGGGTTTTCTGTTTTTGGACATTTAGCTTGTTACTTACTTTTTGTTGCGCGAGAATTTGTTTATTACGCGGGAACCGTACATTTTCCCGGGATAAAAAGTATATTCGTTGCCCAGACCTAATAGCTATTAAACAAAAAAAGATTTATTCAAATCCGTCCAGTATTTCCTGAGATTAGCGCGTACAAACATACAAACAGAAAAACAGACAACTTTTTTTTTGTCGATATGTGTTATATTACTGTTCCTTAGCACCCCCAGTTTGATTGTTTTGTAAAAATATGAAATGTACAGACACTCCAATTTTACTATTTTATTATATGTATAGAAAACACTTTTTATACGTGTACAGTTAGCATAAACGCGATGGCGCACTGGAACCCTACTCTCAAACGGCACATCAAATCTTCGGACTAAACCGAATGCTACCGCCATACTTTTAATCAACGTCATTTGACGTGTTTTAGAGTCGGACGCGGCATTTAAACTGTTTTGGCGAAGACAATATCCAGCCAACATTGGCTACAACATAAGTCGTATTGACCGTATAGACTACGCCGATTTTGATGAAAATTTTGGTGTAAATTTAAGGGAATTGAGAACGGTTTAGATTCACGTTTCAACAACGCAGGACAACGCGTCTGTCTATTTTGTCTCTACAAATATAGGAAGCCTATAATCACACTTCCTATTTAAAGTTCCTGCCTAGGAAGGTGGAACATTGTGTAAAGACGTAGGTGTAAACTTACTTATCCACAGTAAATTAAATAAAATGATCTTGAGAGTGAAAATTGCTATTTTTAACATGGCCACGCTCTATATCCCCGCAATCGGAAAAGTAAAATCAGCTCAATTAAACTTATCATAAGATGGCAGTACAGTGGACCTCCGATAATCCGGCCCCTGTTTACTCCGGCACCATTGTAATCCGACACATCGCAATCGTTAATAAGGCACATTAAAAGGCTTGGTTTACAAAAGGCTGAAGATAATTGTACATTCTACAACAAACTTTTAATAATAATAATAATATCTATGAACGCTTCACACCACGTCAATCTGGCCCGTGGTAAGTACTCGAAGGACTTATGTTACAGGTAATAGACAACGGAAATATATTTAATACTTTTATACTATACCTACACATATTTAGGATTTTTATTATATAATACACATATTTAATACACATGACCCAGGAACATTGAAAAACTTTTTGTTTCGTCGGCGGGATTCGAACCCGCGACCCCCGGCGTGAGCTACCAAGGTGCTCAACCACTGATCCACAGAGGTCGTCTGTAATTTTGAGAACACTGAGAGGCAAAGATCTTGAATGAATTGACATATTATTTTGACCGAATGCCGTAGGTCCGTCAACTAGCACTAAAATCTTATCATTAGACAAGGATTACAATACTCACTAAGGTCTTAAGAGGTGCTCTTTAATCCGACAAATTCGATGGTCCGACAATGCCCTGCATAATGTTTGTCGGATTATCGGAGGTCGACTGTATTTGCATCACAAGTTGATCACAAGACTTCCGGCGGGAGAAGTTAGACGCGAAAGTGCATAATTGCATGCTTTCTTTCGCCAATAACTTTACGATATATCAAAAATTTCTACGCTTTCGTTCATAAGTTATAGGTTGTTGAATAAAAATACAAAGTCGGTAGTTCAGTAACAAAGTTTTAAAATGTTTTCCTAGTCTAAATTATTATTATCGATTTAGCCTAGATACTAGGACGATAAAAAAATATCCTACGAAAGGGTAGTCCTAATAATGTATGCATGCACATTACCAATCTTGCCAAAATAGATTGAAACTTTGAGCAGTTGTTTTGTCAACATTTCAGAACATAGTTTTGGGTTTAGATTTTTTGTGGTAAGGCCGTTTGTGTAGAACTACAGCATAAATAATACTATAAGAATAAATATAATACTATAAAAATATAGAAATAAACGAAAAATTCCGTAGAATGTGATGTTAAACGACTTTATAAAGTTGTTTACCATTACATTCTCTTGCTTATTAAAAGTCATGTCAGGAAATACATAACTACAATAAATATGTAAGTTATTCGCGTGAAACTGCTAATATGTAGTCATAATCACGTTAGCGTTAGAATAAAGCTAATTGGCTTACAAATATATAACATACTATGTCGCTTTACTCGTAAGACGAAACTTTTCTGGCGCGTTTTCCCTCCACAAGCAGTACAACACATAAAAAGCAAATAAAATGCCATTTTATGACAAAAGCAATAGGTTTCATTTTCTAATGACATTAGTCTAGCTGCTAATGACGCGGCTGCCTACAAGTGTCGTAGTGCAAATGAAAACTATTATATTTCATAAATAAATATCTATATCTATATATATAAAAGAAAGTCGTGTTAGTTACACCACGTATAACTCAAGAACGGCTGAACTGATTTGGCTAAAAATTGGTAGGGTACCTCCCTTAGAGCCAGGAGACGGACATAGGATACTTTTTATCCCGTTCGACAGCGTTCCCGTATGACTTGACATGAAACGCCAGTCACTATAAAACGTGGTATAACAAAAAAGAATCAGACTTGGAATAACAAAACGCAAATGACAGCGATGTAATTGACGTAAAATGACAGCTATGTAATGACAATTTGATATTTGTAAGAACGATAAAATTAGACTCCTGTGCTATAATATTATACTATATTTAGCGGACTCGACGGACGTTGTCCTGTCCATCTTGGTTTGTGAATCTAAGCAATTCTCACATCCCCTTGAATGCCGACAGAAAACTTCGTCAAAATCGTCCTGTCTGCGTACGAAGTCGCGGGCAAAAGCTAGTTCTATTATAAAAATCAAAACTGGGTAAAATCATTGCAGTCAACTTTTATCTAATATATAAAATTCTCGTGTCGCAGTTTTCGTTGCCATACTCCTCCGAAACTTGACCGATTTTGATGAAATTTTTTTGTGCTTATCCGGTATCTATGAGAATCGGTCAACATTTATTTTTCATCCCCCTAAATGTTAGGGGTAGTACAACCCTAATTTTTTTTGGCAAAACAACGTTTGCGAGGTCAGCTAGTAGTTCAGTATATATTTGTAAATGCCTGGTTATATATAGGCTTTAAACTATAAAAAGCTGATTTTCTCTCAGTTGTACTTTTTTTACATTCCTTGTTATTCCCGTGTGCTCATCAATTATACCTAGGTATAGTAGGGGGATCTGTAGGACCAAGAACGAAAATTGTAGAGACGTAGAGAAGGTATGTACACACTGATATTACGAGTCTGTTCAGACAATCCTACGTTCCTTTTCACTCTCCATCTTTATATTAATACGCGAGCGAAAAACTTTGTATCCTTTTTTACGAAAGACGCGTAGAATTAAAAGCATGAAATTCCTCCCAGTTATAGTTGATATGGGGGAGGAGCGTGGAATACCAATATTATTTTAAAATATGCTTTAATTTTTGATATTTTAATTAATAAAAAAATATATTATATTTTTATAGCTCCTCTACCCGATGGATTTAAATATATTTTATGGTCGAATTTCGACCACAGGGCGGTCCCTCTAGTTTAAAATAAATTTCGTTTTCTTTCCTTCTAATAAAAAAAGTTGATCTTGAGTTTTTCCAAGTCTGGCAATACTCGAAAACAGTCAACCGAAAAAAATATTAATAAAGCGAGACATTAGTATAAAAATTCGTCAACACAAACAAAAAAACATGTTTGGCATCAAAATAGATTAACTTTAGCGATAGTCAGCGTAACGTAAACAAGACGCGACGCGACGTACTACACTCGTGTCAACGTCTCCAACATAAACAGAGAAAACATTAGCCAAATGGTGATCGACGATGGGTTGCAGACACCTGCGGCACTTGTGCCCTCATTCTGATATTTCCAACATAAATACAATACGATATAGTCCGGATTCCGTCAAGCAGCAAAATTGCATTCTAATACGCCAAACTAACATCAAGCGAATCATTTTTGAGGTATTTTGTTTATACCAACCAACACATGCTCAGCCCTCTCAGACTACGGTGAAGTAATTAATTCCGCGAGAATATTTCTCCGCTAGTTCTTGAACACGTTAAATTATATAAAAAATATTCGCACAGGCGTGGGCGGAATAAAATACACAAAAATTTGGTGGAAAAACCTCCAATAAAAACCCTCACTCGGTCCCTCCTGAGATAATTCTGCAAGAACGCATACGACATCGGTTTGATATTTCATAAAAATAAAATTTTGTTGTTTTTAACCAGATTTCACCGAGACTGAAACGAAACCATATCGATGCCTCACTGCCTCAACCTCGTATCATAAAAATGTATCATTGACCAATTCAAATAAAACTGATTATATTTTTTTTCTTAGTAATTGTACAAAACTAGATATGACGTTTTTTGATAGGTAACAATTTACTTATCAAATTACCTCATATCTGGTTTTGAACAATTATTAAGAAAAAAATATATATAATCAGTTTTTTTTGTCTCCTGAAATGTAGCCATTTTTAAGATACGAGGTTGAGGCAGTAAGGCATCGATATTGCACTATCGAGCATTATCGAGGACCGAGGCGAAAGTAGACAACACCAGAGGATTTAGATCCTTTCAGATGCAAAAGAAATCTTAAACAGGCAATATAAACCTTATTTTTATGGACATAAGATTCACACAATTTCCCTTATCACTACTACGGAACAATCGCACAGCCTTATTTGTAGGACGATACGGTCCAAATTAGCCCCTAATCAACACGGAAGCAGGCAATCCATCAAGATAATAGACAGCCTACGTTGGAGTTTAGGAGTTGACGTTTCGTTTGGATGTTTGTGTAATTAATGAACTGTTTTAGCAGACGATAGCAGGACGTCGACCTGGCGCGCCCGAAGTAGTATTGTGTATGGCGGTACCCACAATAAGCGCAATAATCCTGCATCGCGCTATCGAAGATTTCTCAGTCCGACACTATATATACGACAGCTG
>JAOTAV010058997.1:0-15047 GCA_026546445.1 Cyclargus thomasi
AGGGAATGGGAATAGGGGGATTAGGGAAGTTGGGCCGCCGGTAAACTCACTCACTGAACGAAACACAGCACAACGCCATTTCAAGCCAGTTTTCTATTTTTGTTCAGATGTTATTAAAATACGTCACACTCGTCACTAGTAACAATGACGTCAGACTCATGACGTCACAGACACCGACCAGCATGCAGCTCTACCGTGAGTTTGAAGCAATAGTATTTGTCGGTACTCAATAACGACTACGCAAATTAGAATGTCAATTTTAGTTCCGCAAGTGACCGCTAGAGGCGCTCTAAAATTTTGCCATACTAATTTACGTAGTCGCTATTGTGTATCGACAAATACAATTGCCTGAAACTCATGGTAGAGCTACTGGGTTTTATTTTTTATTTTTATTTATTTATTTATTAAAATTGATACACCAATAACTTATTGCTAATACGTACATTAAATCTTAGCCAGTTATAATGAATATAAAGCAAAAGTCAATTATAGGTGTACACAGCTATTACAATTGTTTTTAGCTCCTCTTTATAACAAATCAAAATACATGTGATTAAAATTGAATAATTAAAATTTGGATAAAATATACAATTAATTGGGTAACATAATATCGTAGTCAGGAAATGTCTATTAGTCAGATAAGTAATGGTTAATTTTTATAATGTATAATTAAATTATTATTTCGGGACGGACTCTGCGTTGTCTATTTGCCCCCATATTATTTTCTCGTCCAACTTCGACCACGTCCCGAAAATACAGACCCACCAATTTACGAAGTCCTCTCCCCCGGGCACGGCACGGCTCCGAGCTGACGTGCCGGGGGAACGTTATAAAAGTACGAATTTCGTCCTCAGATACTAGATTAATTGGTGCAGAGTAAAGAAGACGCGTTCGTTATACTGAATCCAAGAAGCAAAATGTCCAAATACAAAAGACCCGACTAACTGAAACATTTTTTAGGTATGATGCTGGTCTCTATGAGGAGTTAAGGCATTCTTTAATGGGGAAAGAGGATTAGGGAAGTTATGTCATCAGTAAACTTACACAGCACAACGCCGTTCCACGACAGTTTTCTGTGAAGCCGTGATATCACTCCGGACGAACCGGCCCATCGCACGCACTTTCGACCCTTCGGATTTTACGAGTGTCCATGGGCGACGGCAGTTGCTTTCCATCAGATAACCCATCTGCTTACTTGCCGCCTAAATATCATTAAAAATCGATTATGTCGAAATAACCGTACATTTTTTCAGACTAAAAGTATTCTACGTTCTTCCCCGGGACTCAAAGTATCTCCGGACCGAATTTTAGCAGAATATGTCCAGGGGTTTGGGCTTGTGTTGAAGTACGAACATAACCCCCCCTCCCCCGTCCCTCCTTCTTCCAACGCGATAATAATAATAATAAAACGTATCACCCTTCGTTATAGCGTTAATAACACACGAGAAGAGGAACTCTGTCGTGATAAAATTTTATTCCTGCCAAAGGAGATTCTGATATCTTGAAGTCTATAAAGCCGTCTAAGCGCGAGTCAGGTGACGCGCGAAGGATTCCGTAAATATGTCTGAGTGGCAAGTTTTTGTTCATCGCCCTTAAATGTTTTTAAATGTGTGTTGTATTTTTAAAGTGATTTGAATTGCATAGAAGTAAAACATAATAATATTCAATATAGGTAATGTAATAAAATTGGATAAATTATGGTCATAAATGTCATTGTTTATTACAAAGATTTTATTTATTTACTAACTTTAAAGATCAGCCACTCAAAAAATATTATTTACATTAAAATATCAAGTTATTGTGTTTTATTGGATAGAGCAGAAATGGCAATACTCAATGAAAATGTTGAGTTTATTCTATAACAGGCAAAAAGCAAACAGGTGTAGAAAATAATAATTTTTTTGCTTATTACTAGCTGCCCCTAGGCAACTTCATAGGTCGTTTTCTAATTTATTTATTTTAAAACAAAAGCCTTTAGAAACCTCAGTTATAGGTTGACCACAAACGCTATACCTCACCTTGGGTAAGAGTGCGATGCGGTGGGAGTTACCATGGTTACCGGTCGCGCTTTGCTATCAATTGTCCGTCAACGCTGACGGCGCTAGTATTCTTACCCATCCCCCTGTCCCACGTTCCTAGGGCGCGGTACAGAGGTTGTGGTCATGCTACAGTAAAAAATATCTTTCTAATGGTGAATATTTTTTTTTAAATCGGTTCGATAGCTTCCGCGTTTACCCGCCACAAACATACAAATACTCAAAGTTTTTTTATATTAATAATATATTATAAAATTATTGTGTACGGGTGTTTGTCAGAGAACATTTCACAAAAAACTGGACCGGTTACGATAATTTTTTTTGTGTGATTTAGCGGATTTGAGATTCATGTTTTAGATTCACAAACAGAGACCGGCCGGACGTCTGTCGGGTCCGATAATATTAGTATTAAAAATTATTTCATTTATACCCTTTCGACGAGGAACCCTAAAAGCGGATTATGTATAAGTCGAACGATTTACCGAAAATATATTTTATTTTTATATCTTTCTGCGCCATTTTCCAACATGGCGGAAGCGTTGTCTTTGATTCGTGAAAACCTTTTATGGTGTTCGATTGCTTTTGTGTTGGGGTTCAAAGGTCACTTGGTGTGAGAGATCAGTTGTTAAGGATACTAAGGTTAGCATTCCGATCTCGGCTGAAAGAGGCCGCGAGACACGGAAGATGTAATAAAGTACCACTCTATGACATTTGCAAAGCAATATGGCTTGTGGTGTGCCAGCACTTCTTGTATGTGTGGCGGTACCCACATTAAGCGTTAATAATCCTGCATCGCGCTATCGAAGTTTTCGAAACTCGGCGGTATATATACGACAGCTGAAATGCATCACGTGGGCTTCGGCCTGACCGAGTATAACACCTCTCTCGGTCGGAAGATCTTCCTTTAGGATCGTTACGCAAATTCCCAAAAATAATACAGTAAAATTTTAGTGTCTGGACATATTATATTTTACAGTATAAACAATGTGTGGGTGCTAAGGAACAGTAATAAAACACATATCGACAAAAAAATTGTCTGTTTATACGTGCTAATCAGTTTCTGAAACTGCTGGACGGATTTAAATATTTTTTTTTGTTTAATAGCTATTAGGCTACATATAGGATCTTGGATACTTATACAACATATACTAGTATACTTTTTATCCCTGGAAAACAGTGATATACAAATTTTTGCACAACGAAGTTGCGGGCACTAGCTAGTGAAAAATATTAATACAATGTTACTACTGGACTGAACCGTCTTCAAAAGTATGAAAATTGCGTACAGAAAAAGGTGAACCTTAGCCGGATTCTGAAAAAGACAATTTCGCTCCGCTAAAGTGTAAAGAGGCTTCACCTTTATTACAGTTTAAGAAGAAATTATGTTTCTAATTTTTTATATTCTTATTAGGCAATCATTCCATAATTGGAAGTTTAGTTTAAGATAATATTTATTTTATTTTTATTGGCCTAGTTAAAGACTTCACGCATAATTTACAAGTTCAGAAAGTAAACAATGAAAATTCAAGAACCATTTCAATCTAGATAAATATGCTTAGTTTGAAATATTAATGAAACTTCATATCTATTGATTAACTTCTTTGCAAAATTATAACGTCGATCAAAAGTTGTTAATGTAACTTTAATAAATTGTTAATAATTATGAATTTATCTTCAATTAACGCCTGGAAATGCTTTTAGGTTTCTCAATTCCATAGTAATTAGGAAGTTTTGGGTTTATTGTTTAAGATTTATCACAAATTGTCTAATTGTGTCTCTTCGCTAGGACTAGCTGTTAACCGCGGCTACGTTTACGTGCTAATGAAGATATGCGGTGTTTTTTACCAAAATTAAATGCTTAGGGCTGTAGCGGTACCCACAATTAGCCTAACAATCCTGCATCGTGCTATCCAAGTTCCGGCGAACGGTGAACATATATAGAACGACTGAAATGACATCAACGGGGGCTTCCCCTCCGAGCCGAGCATACCCTCTCGCTTGGCCGGAAGATCTTCCTTTGCGGTGCCTACTTATCGCAACACGGCGATTTCACAACTTACAGATTGTTTATCCACAACTTTATTTAACCGATGTTGTATGGAGAATTTGTCAAAAAAGTTGTGGATAGTCTAACAGAAATTTATCAGTAAGCGCTAAAACAGGCCGTTAGTCTTCTTAAAAAAACTCGCAATAATTATTTTGAACTCCGTATACTTGTAGTCACTTCCAAAACCAACCTTTAGGATTTGAAATTCACAAAATTTGAAACTCGTAGCACTTGTACTTTCTGAATTTTCGCGATTAATGAGTAAGTGAAAGATCTTACACTTTTATATATAGATAGATCTTACACCCGCAACCTTGCCCGCATGGAGTTATAATATTTTTAAAGTTACAAATTTTTCAAAAGACCAAAAGTAGCCTAATATGTTACTCTCCATACTTTCAACTAATTCTATGCCAAAAATCAAACAAACACACTTTACGATTTATAATATTAGTAAGGATGTCGTTGCTTCGCTTCCTTGCTTGTGTATCTGTCTGAAGTATGATATAACTGGAGTGTTTCTTAATATGCTTTTCATTTGTTTTTGTCATTTCAAGTACCGCAGTGAGCGTGTGTGCTCAGATTGTACTTACTCCAATCAAATCTTAATCCAGCATGGAGCTTTCTTTCGGTGAGCGTCCTATTGGACAGTAAAACGGGTTTGGGGAATCAGCCCCCCTAGACAAATGTCAAGCGAGTATCGTTTACGCTAATCGCTTGGTTTTTGTATTGGATTGACATAGACGAACGCAGAGTCACGTGATCTAGTCGAGTTCGAATATGTCAATCCCATACAAAACAAGCGAAGCGATTCTCGCAAACGTTAATCGCTTATAACATACCAAAACTTCATAAGGCAATTTACCTTAGTTGACCAAAAAGGTCAACTAAGGTATTTTAGACATTTAAGCCTCTAAACTTTAAGAATATAAGATACTAGAAGTAGCTTGCAACAATGTGTGCGTAAAACTTTATAAACTATTGAGTTTTTTAAAACATTTTTTGATTACTGCTCGGCTCGTATTGATCGTAGCGTGATGTTAGGTTTCCACGATATATGGACTAAACAACACAGAAGGAATTGTCAGTTTCGGCCAGTAGTTCTTGAGATTTCGCTCTATATTTAAGTATAGATGAAATTTTACTATTTTTTTTATTTGTATAAGCAATGCTCATTTTCGGTATGCAAATACTCTTAGGTGCAGTTAATGAGATTCTAATCTGAGTGTCTCATAGATACCTCATACGCCTGGTAGACACCTAGCTCACATTGTACACGTATCATATGCCTCGCAGACACCTTGCACCTAATACAGAGTGTTACAAAAGTAAAAGTGTACTTTATATAGAGTTTACTGTAAAGTAGCAACGCTGAAAGTAAAATATTTTTTTGTGATTTGTTACACCAAGCGCCCCGGTGTCGCGATTTTCTCATACGAAAGTAAAAATAAAATTTTTCTTTCAAAAAAAAAACTTTCACATTAAATTCTATATCATTTAATATAAAATAATAAACCCTAAAGTATTATAACTCACTTTTGTGACACCTTGTATATGCCTAATGCCTTGCACACACTTCATAAGCCTAGTAGACACCGCGTACGCGACGCATACACCCCGTTTTCCTCACAGACAAGGCGGCACTCGCTAAGTTCGACATGAGACGTGACTAAGCACGTGCTCAGATATAATGAGGCGCCTTTACGAGATAACACTGTATCACTAGACTTCGAGATGCGAGTAAACTGTTGACTTTTTTGGTGAACAGCAAATATAACTTTGTTTTTTCTACAGCATACACATTAGACTAGATTAAAAATGGTAAATTTGGTAAATTATTTGCTTGTCTTGTGCGAGCGCTACAAATGTGAATAAGGTTACTTGCTACTGGATTAAAAGTATTTTCGTTTTCTACTATTAAACATACTGCAAAATAATTTAAAGCTAAAACTCTTAATCAATATTATCGCTGAAGTATACTCAGCTATCCTCTTCAGACTCCATCATCTGGTCTTTGCTCAGTAATCGATTTACAGTACAATGACAGCCCCACTCGGTAGCCCACACACCTGAGAGTTCAGGCCATGTTTTGTGACGCTTCATTGAACGTTCACATTTGACTTTACATATCTTTAAAGAAATGTAGAGCCAGTCCATCTGGCGAAAATATGACCCTTTTGTAAGAGAACGTTCGATTGTATTTTGTCAGCGTATGAAATATTAAAGACAATATTCAAGACGTACATAATTACGAAATGTAAATCTTAGAGTATTGTATTATTATGTTATTTAATCTACACATATAATAAAACAGTAGAATTGGAATGTCTGTACATTTAATATTTTTGCAAAACGATTAATGTGGGGGTGCAAAGAAACTGTAATATAACACATGTCAACAAAAAAGTTGTCTGTTTGTACGTGCTCATCTAAGGAACTGCTGGACAGATTTGAATATGTCTTTTTTTGTTTAATAGCTATTTGGTCAGGGCAACATATAGGATACTTTTTATCCCGGGAAAATTTACGGTTCCAACGTGGTATACAAATTTTTGCGCAACGAAGTTGCCGCCACCAACTAGTATACAATAATCGTATCAACTAAGATAATGGTCATGTACAGCAGAATCTGATTTCTAATTAATAACTATTTGCTGATAATATTATAATTGGAATACACAAAAGCACTCCATACCTTATCGTAGGTCTGCTGGCAGAGATCTCTTTAAGAGATAAGCACACCTATGTACTGCCACTGCGTTTTCTACTTTAAGTTAGTTTTAAAAATCATGTATGTACATAAAGAATAAAATAAAATAAAATAAATCCATACTAATATTATAAATGGGAAAGTGTGTTTGTTTGTTTGTCCTTTCTTCACGTCGCAACGGAGCAACTTTATGACAAGATTTTTTGGGTGAAGTTAGTTGGGGGGCTGGAAAAGGATATAGGCTACTTTTTATTGCAGTTAAACACCTCATTCCATTGGTATAACAAATAATTGCACATATATGTTTTTTGCGCATCGCTAGTATATTATATGTTGCAAAATACGTGTATTTTTCGATTGTTTGTGGGAGAATACAAAACAATGCCTTAAGATTCCGAAAGCGGAAACGGAGAATTTGTATTAAACAAATATTATTCAGTCACAAATCACGACAAGAATGTTTACTGCCGACACTAGACTAGTGTTGGACTCGGCGACTATCGAATATCGATAAAATCACGCGACAATGCCTTGGGATACTTCCGCACGAATGGGTCGTCTCTACTGGAATAGTACCTCAGGCCCACAGAAAACCGGCTGTAACCGCGCTGTGTTTCGTCGAGTGAGTTTACCCTCTGGCAATACGGGGAGATGGACCTCCATCCGACTCCCCGTAATCCCTTATTGCCTCAAGTTCTCACTTTTAAAAAAACCGGCAACGCCTTTGCGACTCTTCTAATGTTCTGAGTGTCCATGGGCAACAGCTGTTATTAGAAGCCGGTTTTCCCTCTAACTTCATTAAAAAAACACTGCTGCTGCGCGCAGGTGTGTATCGAATTACGTTATAAAAAACAATTAAAATGAACAGTTGTCATTATAAAACATTGAGTCTATTAATGTAGACTTAATTGCGAAATTATTTTAAGAATTATCGATTTTTTTACTGGGGTAATAATTATGTGGAATACCAAAATTTACTAGTTTTTAAGGTTCCGTACCCAAAGGGTGAAGACTGAACCCTATTACTTAGACTTCGATGTTTGTCCGTCTATCTGTCTGTCTCTAGGCTGTATGTCAATAACGGTTCAAGCTGGAGTTAAAATTTTTACAGAATATATATTTTCAGTTGCCTTTATAACGAGTTAACAAAAAATACTAAAAGTTAATGTTGCTTGAAGTTTATCGATATTCAGCATCACTAAGGCAGTTAACATTTTTACGGTGGGCCGCATTACTTGGTGGCTGTATGCAAACGTTTGAGGCTTTGTCAACTATTTACTACCGATGCCGAAAGATTATGGGCCGATTGGTAATGGCCGTGTATGTGTCTGGGTGTATGTCCTGGATATACATTTTTAAACCCTTGTTTGTTATTTTAACGGTTGTATTATAAGCAAACATACCTGAATACCTCGAGATAAAGTCTGCAAGTAATAGTTGCGTTTTTTATTGGATGAGTTTTTTTTATGAAAATAAAGTCGTTTATAGGAGAGCCATGCTTCAGCACAAATAGGCTGGAGCCTCTCGGACGTTCGGAGAAATACCACGGCCTTTTATTATTATTTTTTATATATATATATATATTTACGAAAAATCTGTGAAAAATATTATGTCTATTAATACTGTTCTCACGAGAAAAATTAATTTTAGCACAGTTAAGTTATGACATATGGACAAAATCAAGTGGTGTAGTAAATGTACTGAAGCGGTGTGTATTAACTTTTTATACACAAAAGTTTTCTCGTTCTATGTCTAAATGACTAAAATAAGACTTCCGAACTAATTTAACTTTAGAATATTTGATAATTTTTTACATCAGTTATTGGCTATATTATCTAAAACCTGAAACTTTCCTGAAGTCCCCGTACAGGTCGAGCAGTGACAGTGGTGCAAAAAAACTACTTAACAGTTCTAAAGTCTTTGTATCAATAGTTGGGCTATTGCAAAAAACATTTCTGATGTCCTGGTACCAATAGTTGAGTTAGTGCAAAAAACATTTCTGAAGTCCTAGTAATAGTTGAGCGGTGCAGGGCGGCGGCGCACGCACTCACCTGCGGGATCGTATCGACCGGGCCTCGCCCCGTCGCTCGTGCCAGTCTAGTCCCGGCCGCGCTGCCAGACGCGCGCCAGTGCCAGTGCAGTGCCACCAGTCCCGTGCCAGTCCCGACATGCAGCCATCACGCTGGCGGCACTGAACACACACTATCAGGTAATAATGGATTTTTGATCTACCAGGAGCGCATGTTTGTAAACAACAAAGAAATGCGTCGCAGCCCACGCACTTTCGTGTTCGCCAATTTCTCTTAATTATTTTGATGCCGGCTTCGAACAATGAAATGATTTCACAACAATTTTCACACTGGTATCCAATTGCAAATCTTTTTGAATATCAAACTATCTTTGAAGGAATACAATTTAAGGTTCAAATTCTCACATTGCAGATGCTCATTAATCTTTTCAATTACTTAAATAAAGTGCCATTATAAAATAAACTAAACAAAATATAAACAAATCAAAACTTTAATCGCAATTGATCCGTACGAAGCAACTACGCCATTTCACTATTTTATTTGCGATTTTGTGTCCTTTCGAATGTAGTGTTGCGAAAAGTTTTCATCGATATCGATGCTTCGATATATAAGTTTCGAATCCTTGTTAGTTCTAGATGTACAGCAAATCTCCCTGCTAGAATAACGGTCACGTACGGCTCAGTAACAGTTGATCCCGTAACCCAAATGTTGGTTAACGGTAAACATGGGAAGTACTTAGCGAACTCCAACTGGGTTACTGCGCGGATTATCTTGTTATAAATGCGAAAGTTTATAATGGAGCGGTTACATAGATGTTGTGTTCAAACGTAATAGCAGTTTTTATGGCAGTACACGAGCGGCTGAACAATTATGATGGATTTTTGCAAGAGTATCTTTCTACCATATGTTTTGATCAAAAGCATTAAAAACAAGGTAAACTTTCGAAAAAAAACTTTAATTGAATAGTAGATTAGTTCTACTTATAGTCGAATGCTAGTAGGAACTGTTCTCAAAGTAGGTTACAATCACTCAAATAATTGATGTACAAACACTTGAAATTATGTTTCCGCAATCAGCATCTGATGTTTAAATTTAGAAGTGGGTAAACATAATATGGCATAGATGAATACTTAATACATATTATCGTGTAAGGAATGGTTGTTTCGGGTTTTTTTTACAGATTTCATTAATTCACTGGCAGTTTTAATTAGTCAAAATAACGTTTTCTTTTGGCCGAGAAAGCTGTTGAATCGATGATTGTCTAACAAGTCATTTTTATATAACTTTCTAGCCGTGTACTAGGAATATTCTGATTTTTTATTTTTGGTTTGATAATATAAAAAGCTGAAACGTTTTATTGGAAAATACGTTTACACTATAATATATAGATCACAGTTTTTTAATTTGTAAGTTTTTTTAGTGCGAAAATTCATTTTAGCGAATTTAGGTTATGAATGTGTACAGACTACTTTTATTACTAAAACTACTGTGTTTCTGAAATATACTATTATTTTGCTAAAAGCTAGTGTCTGAATATATCATTGTTATAGCAACAAACCATTTTGCAAACTTTGTCTATAATACTCTAATGAATTTATCTTGCTAATAGCATCTTTCTTACTCCTTATGAATATTTAAACCGATTAGTAAGTCGATTTGACGGCAACTGAAGCATATGGTTGCCATGATAAAAAATAACTTTTTACAAATTTTATTATTTTCTTTGTTTTCTAGTTGTTAGGTTTTATTAATTGTTATTTTATTACTTTTTTCTCACGATATTGAGAATATTGAGAAATGTATTCATGACGGAAAATACAATTTAGAAAACTTATAATGTTCAATTGTTCGAATATTTGAGGTTATTCACTTGAAGTGCCAAGAATTTACCTCATTATATATAATAAATAAAAAGCCAATGCTTAAGAAAGTAATTTACGAATATCAAAATTATTAATGAGAATACTTCTTAAACAGGAATGTTCTTTACTATGGCATTGTGTAGCTAATGAAATGCTGCATTATCTATACAATAAACATAAGTCTAATATTTAAATAATTTAAGCAACAATAATTATTAGCATTTACACTTCGCCCGCGTAGATGCGATAAATCTACTAGAGCATTTAATATGAATTAAAAACACAAGCATCTAAACAATCTCATTTATAATAATGAAACGAATATAGCAAGTTTATAGCAAACACTCGAGTATATCGGTGTAATGGCCCATCGAATACACGATACATCGGCGATTGACCCATATTGACGAAATAATAGCAAATGGACGTTTTTAGCTCGTTTCAATTACCCGTGTTTATGTTTACTTAACAAAGTGTACAGGTCTTTTGATGTCAAACATCTAATCAAACGTGGTGAAGTAATGCGTCTTCATGCTATAATTTTATCTAAATATTATTCCAAAACTATTTTGCAATTATTTTTTATGCAATTATTTTTTTTTCATTTCCTATTAATTGAAAAGAATAAAAAGAACGAAAACAATATATTTTACTAATTTCCGCTATTTATAAGCCTGAAAAAATAAAATAATTATATTTTCATTCAGAAGATTTTAAATTGATGTATTTGTTTGAAGTTTTAAACTTTTGAAACGCCAAGATATGAAAGC
The DNA here is from genome assembly GCA_026546445.1 of Cyclargus thomasi. Taxonomy (NCBI): domain Eukaryota; kingdom Metazoa; phylum Arthropoda; class Insecta; order Lepidoptera; family Lycaenidae; genus Cyclargus; species Cyclargus thomasi. Next base: position 11,456 of record JAOTAV010058997.1, read on the forward strand.
AATACACCAATTACGCTTAATACCTTTATCGCTCGAGGCTAATTGAAGCTTTTAAGATGATGAGTCCTCGAGTATCATCAGCAAGCCTCTACGGTAACATTATATCGAGAGCTTTCAACTTTCACGAATAAAAGCTTTTATACCAACATGCAATATGAGAACGAGTGCCAGTGTTGGTGTGAGCTTTTATTGGTTATATATTATTGCAAGTTTTTTCCTGATTTATACCTAATACAAGAAGCTTTAAGAAATATACTTGTCTTAATAAAAGTAATTTTAAAACCGCCGCGCCGCACAGATAAAAATAAATTTTTGAAACAATTATCAAAAACAGAAAACTAAGTCCCATGAAGAAGTCATGATTACAAACTTTTATATCCCTAGCAACAATGAATTAATTCACATCTCATTTACAAATCCGACCAGCAGTTTAGGTAAATAAAATAAAATTTTAAAATAGTTGTTGCATTATTCGTTAATCACGCGGGAACCTTACATTTTCCGGGATAAAAAGTTACTTATGTCCTTTTCCAGGACTCAAAGTATTTCCATAGAGAATTTAAGCAAAATCGGTCCAGCGGTTAGGGCATGAAAAGGTAACAGACAGACAGCCTTTGCATTTATAATATATTAAAGTATGATAAACTCAACGGTTTACCTTTAAACTACATTTTAACGTAAAACGAGAGTTTGAATTCCAAAAAAGGTTGTTAGTACATTATGAATGACAGGGGAGCATAAATGCCAAGAGGTCGAGCCGTGGGCGTGATCCACTTAGCGCTTTGTTTACCGACCCACCTGCGAGAAGCAACAGATCTCTTTATTGTTCGGAAATTAGTACGCAGATTGTTCCTTTAATTAGCCATTTCCAATTAAATACCCGTTGAAACCATACTAATATAATAATGGGAAAATATGTTTTTTGTTTATTTGTCTTTCCTTGACGCTTTAACGAAGAACATAATCGAGTATATAATTTGTATACAGTAGGTATATCATATTAAATTAAAATAAATATAAGACGACAAACAACTCTTACTACCATTTTAGAGATAAAAATAATAAATATCCCATTATCGATAAAATTGCCCCAGGGCACATCACTAGCGACCATTTCTCGTTATATATTTAAGCTGGGAGGTCTCGTAGCGGTCGTAGACCTCACGTAGACCATCTACGCCGTAGCGCCGAGTGCTACGAGCATTTTACATTTTTCCTTACGCTGCGTATATTTTACACAGATTTTGTTTTATTTCGATCAAAATTTTTCTTTGCATTCAGCGCCGTTACTTTCACGGTGAGGTCTATAGCGGGGATACATGCACACTCTAAAGTCTAAAGTATTATTACATACTATTGTTACAACCTGTATACACGTTCCTAAACTAGGGTTGCCAGATCCAGGCTGATAATTTCCAAGACATTTTGTTTAAGAAATAAAAGTGTTAAATAAAGAATTTATAAAACGTTTGGTTTGACCATAATATGACTTTTACAGCAGTAGAGTATTCCAGGCCAGAAAAATACATTTACTGGACGCGGGACAGCACGCCAAATTCCGGAACAACCCCTAAAATCCCGGCAATGTGGCAACCCTATTGTGAACGCTTGTATTTTCCTATCATTGGGCATCCCTTTACATGGACGCTGTTTTGAGTTATAAATGCAGTATTATTCTTTAGATCTTATGTAATTCCTATTCTGTGTCTTAAGGGATAGTACTGCATTCGTAACTCAAAGTCAGATATTTTTTGGATAACACAAAAATGCTTAATAGCGTCCACATATCATATCCACATAGAAATAAAACAGCTGGCAGACCAAGACAGTAATAAAAAAATATTAATAAGGAATCTGCAATTTTGGGCTTTATCGTGTGATATACGACGGGCAAAACTATTATAGTCTGTACCAGGCATGCATAACTGATTAAAGACTTTAATAGGACAAAAGGGTCATAGTTCGCCAAGGGCTCTATGAGAAGCTGCATATACCTTTATATTAGGCAGGCAACGCTATTACAACAATTCTTCTGATGTACGAGTATAGGCGACGGGAGTTTCTTATCAACAGGTCAACCGTTTTCTCGTTTGCTACCTAGATTGGCACACGATAAGAAGCCGAAATTACACTCTCGAACTTATTCAAAATCGAGCAAAATGAAACCTGTACAGTTGTAATTATCTCGTTGACGGTGACGGCAGTGGACAAACGGCATAATCATGCTGGACCTGTGAACTGTTTAGACTAATAGATTTTTGTGTATGACCATAGAGAAATTATACCGTATATGCGTTTTAAGGTTACTCCGTTTGATGTAAATATCTAGTTTTGTTGTATTATTATACTTCCGAATTTATCCAGCATCGTGACTAGCGCCATCTAGATCTTAGATGATTTTTCCGTATACGAAATTTTGTATGGGATCTGCAAGTCTATTAAATAATTGGTCTATGACGTAACAACCCCCGGCACCGTATGTGGTGTGTTACTCAGTGGATATTCCCCGATCACACACGGCGCGAGGCGTCCCCGAACTTTGACCTTATCGAGCCCCGCCCAATACGACTCATCAAAGCGTTTTGTCTACTTTGTTACACTGTATTATTATCTTACTCAAAATGTTACGCTTTACTATTTTTTTATGATATTTTTAAGGGGGCAAACGAGCATGAGCTACCTGTTGGAAACTACCGTCGCTCATGGGCGCTCGTAAATCTAAAGAATTGCAAGTGCGTTGCCGGCCTTTATTAGATTAGGGAAGTTGGGCCACCGGTAAACTCACTCACTTAACGAAACACAGCACAACGCCGTTTCACGACAGTTTTCTGTGAGGCCGTGGTATCACTCCGGTCGAGCGGGCCCATTCGTGCCGAAACATGGCAATGAGCATTCGTATTGTGTAGTTCAGATCGGAATATGTCTCATTGGTACTCCTCCACCGGGGTAGAAATCTTTTTTTTGTATACTCGTATAACGCAATATTTGAACTGCCGTTGGATGTAGTTTAGCGTTGATTAATTACTTTGTAACTGCTAACTATATGGACAGTTACTTTGAGTTACTGACTGTCCATACTTCCATAATAATTTTATAAATACGAAAGCGTGTCTGTCTGTTATCTCTTCAGGTCCACGCTGGGTCGATTTTGCTGAAATTTAGTATGGAGATACTTTGAGTCCCGGAGACGGATATAGGATACTGTTATCTATTTATTAAAAATCAGCAACTCCGTTGCGTAAAAATCTGTACAACGCGGGAACCGCACATTTTCCCGGGATAAAAAGTATCCTATATGTTGCTAATAGCTGTTAAACAAAAAAAGATTTATTCAAATCCGTCAAGTAGTTCCTGAGATTAGCGCGCACAAACAGATAAACAGACAACTGTTCTGTTACTATTTCTTAGCACCCCCCATTAACTATTTAGCAAAAATATTAAATATACAGACACTAATATTTTATTATATGTATAGATACGGTTGCCGCGCGATAGAAGAATTTTGGGCACACTAAAGTTGCGGGCATCATCTAGTTATGCTATAAATTAAAATGTTACAATTATAATTACTATTGGGGAATTTCATAGAGAT
>JAOTAV010059008.1:0-15044 GCA_026546445.1 Cyclargus thomasi
TGACTTCTCGGGAATTATATCGCTCAACCGAAGTCTAACAAAGAAATCAGACGACTGAGTCAACCCTTGGCGAATCAAGCAAAACAAACCAATCGACTTAATTTTTGGCATAGACTTAGTTGAAAGAATGGAGAGTAACAAACTTTTAGTCTATGAAACATATGTTGTTTTGAAAAACATCGTGATTCGTGTTCACAAAATATTCGTATTTTTACGATCTCTCAAATTCTACCCTAGCGAAACCACGGGCTAAAGCTAGAATACGTATTTTTTTTTTCATTTCATAATAATTTGGCGCGCAATAAGACGAGATTAAAACTTTCCCCAGATAAGGGGAAAGACAGAAAAGGCAGCAGATTTCGCTGAGGATTTTAATAAATTAAAATAATATGATATAATTTAAGTGTAAGTCAGCGAAAAGGGTAAGGCATGGTTCGCAGGCGGCTACAGCCGAGATAAATTGAGAGGAAAATGTATTAAAGTGTTCTCTGTGAAGCAGACACCCACAGAGATATTCTGATATTCACTAAGACGGATTAAAAACTTCAATGATTTTGGTTTTTGGTCTTTTTAGGGTTACCATACCTTTGGGTAAAATTATTACCGAGACTTCGATGTCTGTCCATCTGTCCGTCTTCAGGCTGTATCTCAAGAACGGTAATAGCTAAAGAGATGGAATTTTTACAGGTTATGTATTTCTCTTGCCGTTATAACAAAAGTACAAAAAACTGAATAAATGAATTTTTTATGGGTGGCGCTTATACGAGAAATGTGATTTTTTGGCAGTTGTTTGTCTTTCGCCAAGAGATAGAACAAAGTTTTCAAATTTTTAATTCTTTACTGGTACGAACCCTCCATGTGTGGGTCCAACTTGCACTTGGTCGGTTTTTTTTATCTTTTTTACCCACGGACGGTATATGCGTTTGCGGTGGGAAGTTGTTTGTTTGTATGCGTCTGTGTGTGCTAACCTATGTTGCCGATTATCTTCAACACCACAAGCTACTAGGTCTATTTTCAGAATTTGCAGTGCAATGCAGTTTTTCAGAAATAATATATAAATATTATGGTAATTAAATAATCCCCGACCTTTAGGCTTTCCTTATCTTTTCATTATAGAAACGCTAATCAAAATACATATAACATATGGAATTGTCATGAAATATATTTTATATAAAAGTAACACTATAATCCTTGAGGAGGAATTCTTGTTTCATGTTTTTATTAATTGTATATTATTTATTTTCCGTTAGCGGGGAGAGATTATTAAAACTCCGAATGTATTGTCAAGTCCGTTGGTGCCTTTACTAATGTATGATAAACTCATTTTCATAGGATCTTCCCTAAGATCCTATGAAAATGAGTTGAAAGACCATCTTGAAAGGTTGAATTAGTACATAGGCCACTTTTTTGAGAAATAATCATATTCCCAAAGGAGACAAAAATATTTGTATTTTTACTCGTTTTCTAGTTTTACTAAGAATGTTTTTCAAGTTTTCGTATTGCTACCCCTAAGATCATAATTATACCAGAAATCTATTACCCGAATATGAAGGTATAAAAGAAGTTGTTAAGAATAAATTGGAAAAAAATATGGCCGCGTTCCCCTTTAGTACCTGCCGTAATCGTGTTATGATTATTTGAACGGCGAAAACGAGTGATAAAATTTAAATGGCTATTTGCGGTAAATCTTATTTGATATCCAGCAATAAATTCGGTTTATTAAAAACTAACTTTTGCCCGCGACGTTATGCTGCGAAATCGATAAACGTGAAAAATACGATTATTTTAGGAAGATCAGCAGGCCTTGACAATTAGTGGTATACGCTTCGAAGCGATTCTGATTTGCGCTACGCTTACGTTATGAATTCTAGATCACGTGACTTTTTCGTCGATAATGTCAATGCCAAACAAAGACACGCCAAGCGATTATGGTAAACGATAATTTTTAACGCTTGCCACTTGTCTAGGGGGGCTGATCGGACGACCTCTCTCGCGCAGTTGCTGAATTTAATCCCGCGGACGAAACTAAAAGCTTTTCAATATTTCTGGGTCATAGAGGTAGATTTAAAATGTGTCTAATATAATAGAAAATTCTTAAATATGCGTTTAAATATGCGTCCAAATTTTGCATGCATATTCAGTAGGTCTGAGAATCGGCCAACATCTATTTTTCATCCCCTTAAATGTTAGGGAAAATTACTTATATGGCAAAACAGCGTATACCGGGTCAGCTAGTTCTAATTATATTTTACATGTTGTAATATATATCTTTTTAACTTATATGTCGAATATGAAGCCGATCGATTACTCCGTTAGTGCGTGAAAGAAATACAAACCAACAAACACGTTTTCCCATTTATAATATTAGTATCGAAATTCCTGTTCCGCGTAGAGAGAGTTGATCCGGAAATTGTTTTGGCTATAAATGTTAGCGTACCATCGAGGAACTTGATTCCTAATAGTTGGACATCTGGTGGGAATACGTCGATTTTTATTTCTTGCCCTAATCATAAGAAGGCTAGCAGTGCACTTGCAACCCTTCCGATGTTACAAATGTCCATGGGCAAGTTGTATTCCATTGACCCGTCTGTTCGTTTGCCCTCTAATTTCCCAAAAAGTATGCCATGCTTCGGCACGAATGAGCCGGCCCGACCGCAGTGATACCACGGCCTCACGGAAAACTGACGTGAAACGGCGTTGTCCTGTGTTTCGTTCAGTGAGTGAGTTTACCGGTGGCCCAACTTCCCTAATCCCTAATATATAATTATTTCCATTCCCTTGTATTCCCAATTAATAATTCCCATTCCCTCATAGAGGCCGGCAACGCACTTACGACTCTGCAAATGTCGCGAGTGTCCATGGGCGACGGCAGTTGCTTTCCATCAGGTAACCCGTCTGCTCACTTGCTCCCTAAATATCATTAAAAAAGAAATATGGCTTTTATATTATTAATCTAATCCCCAAAAGCTTTTCCTTAATTGTACGAAAAGTAATAACAGTATATTCCTGGGATGAGCAGTACGATGTAGGTATAGGGAGTTAATATATGATATATCCCCTTCAACAACTAATAATGGACTCCTCGACGCTTAAGTTTAATTAAACGCATATTATGTTTTGTTCGCATAGTTCTTAGGGTTCGGTGGCTAAATATATGTTACATAAGAATGTGTGTTTGGAAATAATAATATTATTTATTGGATTTAAAGTGTGCTTTTGACGGCGGTTCACTCTCGTTAAGTAGTAGTTTTATGCGAAATTCAAAATACCCCCTTTTTATCCCATTGGGAAATAGAATTTAGAAAAAAAAACCTTTCTTAGCTAATGCGTACGTCACAACAGACAGAGGTAGACCTCTCTATGCCAAATTTCAGTCCAATCCGTCCAGAGGTTTGGTTATTTGCTTTGATAGATCTCTGAGACAGTCAGCTTTGATTTTTATATATTTAAATTTTGTTATTCGTCTATCCCACTGAGTATTGAGTGTTAAGTAAGTAAGATGACATGCGTACTGTGCACGTACTTGGGCACTGGCCTGGTTTCAATAAGGACACTACCAATAAGCGCAGTCCTCCACGCTCTTTATCAACAAATTTTTACATCGATAAATGTTTAAAACTATTAAAAGTCTGCTTGCCTTTGTTTAATTGGAATAGTTATATGACAGATAGAGACCGCAGACCGATTATATGATATTTGTTAAACTTCTTAACTCTTCTTAAATAACTGTTTCCTAGCATAGAATTTGAAAAATTGGGAAACTTGTTCTGTGACTTGTTCTGTGGTTTTAAAAGCACAAGGATATGATTTAAGATGAGATTTTGGACAATAATGTAAAAGACAAAAAAAGGAGAAGAGTGTTGCTTACGTAAAACGAGGGATGTCAATACAAATTAAGTTACAACTTTTAAAGATTACTAGGAAGGTCACGAATAATATTAAAATATCTACGTTGATCATCCATATAGCCTGGAGGGTAGTAACCTTTGGTTTATACTCGCGTGTGCCATTGCAACATTATTTGTATGCATTTGAATTATTCCCTTTCCCTATTCCCTCAGCCTATTCATTCATGGAAAGACCGGCAACGCACTTGCAACTCTTCTCATCTTACAAGTCTCCAGGGGTGACAGTCGTTAATTTACATCAGGTCACCCGTCTGCACTTTCATAAAAAATTTACTGCAACTATTTTTAATAAAGAAATGAACTTTACACGTGGTCCCGCCTTTATTAAAATAAATATGATACCAAAGATGAACTGATTTTTAACAATCAAATCGAGCTGAGCTCTCACGAAAAATCACCAATAAGCAAAAATAACTTTTAACAAGTGGAGTTTTTGAATACATCGCGAAAATTCCATCCATCGTGTGTCAGAAACCTTCATTATATTTTATATGCAAAAGAAAATTTTGCACCGAACTAAAGTTTGCAACAATCGGCGTCAAATTAAAAAACTTATTTTCATAAAAGGAATGTCCTTCAAGATTATATTTACCATGCCTTTTGGATTTGCGGTAGGCAATTCCACATGGCCTTAGTCTGAATGAAAAATATATGTTTACAATGAGAATATTATTTTAAGCTTGTTTTAACTAAAAAATTAATAATATATTCACAAATCAATTATCTCACTGAATCACATAATCAACATAAAAGTAAGTAGTAAGTATTAGTCAGCTTACTTGTCTGTATATAATTTCATCAAACCCATTGGAAATTTTGACGTGTGTACAATTTACAAATGTCTCAAAAATATCTTTCACTTTTAAAATTTGATTTATGTATGATTAAATACAAACGAATTTTATTCTAAGATACCTATCTACAGGGTGTAACAAAAGTAAGTGATAAAACTTTGAGGATTATATTATGTGTCCTTGATATACTCTCGTAGAGTTCACGATGAAAGCAAAAGCAGCGTTGTAAAGGATTTTTTTTGTGATTTGTATGGCCAATGTCATATGGATCGGGCGCTTGGCCACGCAAATCACGTTTTTTTTTTCACATTCAACGCTGCTACTTTCACAGTGAACTCTATATCAGGGACACATACGATACTTAAGGTTTTATCATTTACTTTTGTTACAACCTGTATATAATGATTACGGCGCAACACACACTAACTAGTAATTGTATTCTGTGAGCAAACAATAATAATATATTCAGAAAATTACAGGATTTTAATATGTATTTATCTTCATAATCAAATCAGTTTGGAAGTTGGAGCAAAGAAAGCAGAAATTTTGTGAAATTTTGTGGAAACGTGAACTTCGGTAATGGTAGTTTAATTACTGCCATTTCGGAACTTTAGCTGAGGAATTGATGAGGTTACAAATACGAAATTTATTTTAAACTCGTTAAAATTGAAATATTTAAAACTCGTTTTGAAATTAAAATGTTAAAAACTTTACACGAGTAATTTTAAATTTTTCATTGTTTCGGTAAATATAAAAGAGCATTTGAATTTTTTCTTTTTGTAATGATCAGTTTTGTAAATGTTTTTGGTAATATTGTAGTCAAATAAGTAATTCATATATTTTTTTTATTGTAATGAAGGGTGAAATGAAAAAAAACCATGGTCGATAATTACTATTTCATGATTAAAAGTCTGCTTGCCGTTGTTTAATCGGAATAGTTATTTGACAGATAGAGACCGCAGACCGATTATATAATATTTGTTAAGAAGTTAATAATAATATATAATATAATATCTATAGACGCTTCACACCACATCAGTCTGACCCTGTGCTAAGTACCCGAGGGACTTGTGTCACAGGTACCAGACAACGGAAATATATTTAATACTTTTATACTATACTCATATTTAAGATTTTTTATTATATGATACATATATTTAATACACATCCAATACAGGAACATTGAAAAACTTTTTTGCTCCGTCGGCGGGATTCGAACCCGCGACCCCCGGCGTAAGCTACCAACGCGCTTACCAACTGAGCCACAGAGGTCATCAGTATATACAATAACTGTTTAATTTATTAACAAATATCATATCATTTGAAACATTGCGAAACTTGTTCTGTGGCTCATAACAATTTATTGTAATGAAGGGTGAAATGAAAATTAAAAACATGGTCAACAATTACTATTTGAGTAACATACGTCCACACTTGTTTTCAACAGTACGAGCAAATACACAATTAAGCACACTTAAAATTATATTCCGAAACCGTTTCATTAAAAAACCGTCACGTTTCGTTTCCACGAAAATATTTAATGAAACAGTAAGCTGTAACAGTTGGTTCGGGCCAACTGTAAGATTCCCCAACTATTCTATCCCAAAGAGTAATATTGAATATATTTAGGAGTTCCAGTGCAACTCCATTAAAAGTTCGGTTGAAATCCGGCGCGGCGTTGTTCATACGTACCTTGTTAATCCTTATCTTCTGTAAAAACTTCTCATTATTCACTATTCAGTTTACTTTTGGCTCGGCGCGTCGCAGCTCGGGCTTTCTACTTTTTTATTTTTGGTCTCGTTTTCAGTTGTATTTGTTGACGGATTTTTGGTTTGCGTCACCCTTTGTTATATTAAATATACAGTGTAACTGCAAGGAAATTGTGACCTGACTCGTATGCCCGCGGCAGAACTATATCTCGTATACATGACAGAAAATAAATGTTGCTAGTAGGTTACGAGTATGTCGAAGGAGGGGTTCATAGCCAGTGACGGACCTACATAATTTGGTCGGAATATGTCAACATTACAACGAGACCGAATTACTTAGGTCTGCAATCTGGCTATGGATAAACTTATCTGATAGTTCGTACGCAAAGCTTACGATACTAAGTACGATAGTGCTAACGCTAGGCCGGTATACTAATTAGGTGACCTACGACTAGTTTGTCCTTTATTTTATTTTATATTTGTTTTAAACATGCTTCTATACTAGATTAAATAATAAAGCTCAAAGTGGCTAGTAAAAAAAATACGGTAAACCAGTAGAAGACGTGCTCATATAAAATAACAAATAGGTGTCTCAAGTCGGTCGACACTTCATTAAGCATATTTTTAATATAATTCCAGGCGAAGCTTCTCAGGAGGTAATAAATCTCCAGAAATATGCTCAAATATCGCAGTAAATGTAAATTCATTCGTATTTGCTTTATTAAACTTTACGCGTAAGTCTTCAAGGGGAAAATTTATTTGGCTGTCTGAGAGCAATTCATTATTCCGCAGGTGGATCGCGGATAGAATTAGCAATCTGCGGTAATACTTGTCAGCGATGCTATTTATGATCGGGAGGTATTCCGTGCACCTTACCTATTAAGGGTCAGAATTGCTTGACTGATAAACACTATTCGGTAATTAACCTACAACTATGAAACTATGCTAGTCTCTATTTGCGAAGGCGAAACGTTTCATTATGATTCTCAAGCCGACTTTGATATGATTACTGTTCCATATTATTAATATGTTTATTATTAATTTGTCGCAAGTTAGAAATCTTTTTTTAATATCCTGGTTATGTAATCATTAGGAAATTAGAAGAATTAACAAATTCTTATTACATTTCCAAATTTATTCATACGGACTGATTTTTCTGCTTTCTTTTTCTCACTTGACTTACTCTCTCTCTCTCTCTCTCTACTATTGTCAATTCCATTGAAACAGTAGTATGTACTTTAATCATAGACGACGAAACATTTCAAGGTAAGTCAACTTTCATAACTCCGCTAAAATTTAATAAGTTTCTCCGACACGCTGTCGTTTCGAAGTAACTGGAACTCTTTACAGCAGCCTACGACCACAATAGACGTAACAAATCAGTATACCGACTTGAAATAAACTGACAAACACGCGTTTGGCTTTGACAAGGCCGTCAGCGTATCTTGAGATCAACTGTAACGCCGTTTGTTTACCAACGCCGTCAACCGAGAACGAGATTATTTTGTCCAGATAAAATGACAGTATATGAAATAGGTGACAGGTTTTATTTTCCCTTACCCCAGTAATGACGGCGACGACATGGACGATAGAGCATTGTCGCTAGCAAAAGAACTATAGCCTAGATCATAAACTTGCATTTTATCGGTCCGAAATAATATCGTTCTCGCTTGACGGTGGTAGTGGAGAAACGGTCTAACGCAATGTCTCACGCAGGTACCGACCGATATGATTTATTACATCAAACCTTTAAATTTTTAAAATACTTCCATGTCGGGTTACCGTATGTTTTGTATATTGTACTACAAGTGTGCTCAACTTTCTGTTTGAGAAACAATACATCAATCACAACCCTTCTAAAATTTAAATTAATTCTAAAACATTTACGATTCTATTGTAACACTTTTTTATCAAACTAGAATTATAAATTCCTTAATGAAACTGAAACTGGTTTTAATGAAGAAAAGAGAAAGAGAATCGAACTTAAATAAAAGGGTATTTTTTATTTCTACTAGATTGAAAAACTAATTTAAAGTGAACATATTTTGATGACGGTTATTAAACAGATTGAATGCCTGGTCACAATCGAAGTTCAAACATGAAAACCTGACTTACAAAACAGTATATCAATTAAATAATAATGTAAAAAATTCAACACAAAAGCGAAAAATGTTCGGAAGATATCTAACCTTGATGTCAAGATTAAAGCATTGTTCTTCACAAAATGTCAAAGGGAATTATTGGACTTAAATTTGAGGGAACACCCAATTATATAAAGAATTCGTAAATGGGACAGCGGCGCGTTCATCCGGGACATAATATTCCATTTCAATTATGTTTGCGGACCCGTCGCGGTGGGCACAACATTATGTCGAAACGCGAAACAAATAAGCATAAAAACCACAACATTCTGTATATTTGCCTAAAATTACTGTGGCTATTGCAAATAGGTATTGTGTAGGTGACCGGCGGAAAATATGTTCATTGAATTTTGAGTAAATTTTTAAAATTTATTTACAGGCTATTTTTAGGGTAGTTTTAGACTGGTTAAAATGAAAGCAGTATTGCAAAGAATACATATTTCTTTTATCATATTAATATGCATCTATTTCGCACAGTATATAGGTAGAGCTAGCAGGGTACATATAAGCAGAAGTCACTACCACTTTCGACGAATTGAAAAACTAAAACCATCACAATTACAATTAAGTACAACGGCGACCAATAAATAAATGTTATTAGTTTACTAAGCATAGAATTTTTTCTTGTAAATAGTCCCCTATTATAAATCATTTAATGATTAATAATCCACTGCTTTTGTCTAGCTTCAAATATACCTGAAAAAAAGCAGGTCATTTTATTTTCGTTTTAATATTTTAAGAGGACTAAACTTATCCTTTATAAAAAGATAAAGTTATTGACCTGCTGCTTGCGTCTGCCGTGTGGCTTCAATAGAACCTGACAAATAAGAAATCAAACTACCCTGTTACGTAAAAGTTAAACTTGATTTTTGGTTGCAATAAAACTGAAACTGACAACCATCACTGAAACTGGCTCATATATATTCCGTGCCTAAATTCGGCTATAAACATTTGCAGCCAAAGGTAATAAGGCTTGCATATATTAGGGGAATATAATTAACACGAGCAGGTGACGGCGTCACGTAGAATTGTTCCTGCAACTGACGACGTGACACGTGCATACGGCATCATGTTTACGTAAACTTTACTGAGCCAGTACAAAAATAGAATTCCCTAGTATTGTCCTTGGTTGACGCGTGGATTTTCGTGTCTCTTTTTTACTGATAGGTTTGTAAAGTTAACATTCCGATCCTCACTGAAAGCAACCGCGACAGATAAAAAATCTTTAGGGTTGTATATAGCTCCAAAGGAAGATCTTCCGACTGAGCGAGGTGTTATGCCTGGCCAGGCCGAAGTTGTATATATAGTGTCGGACTGAGAAACCCTTGATAGCGCGATGCAGGATTATTGAGCTTATTGTGGGTACAGCCACAAATTAAATAAATTTTTTGAAAATTGATTCAATTTTCTAATGACTTTTGTCTAGTTGCCCATGACCCGGCTGGCTTGGAGTGGCGTAAAGCAAAATGAAACCTATTTACTTATGTAATGAAGTGTCATTTTATTATACTTTTATATGTGGCGGTTGCTAGTATCCAAGATCAGAACGTTAAATGAAGTCTTTTTTGGGGTTCTACAAATTTGAGAAATCGGTATCGTTATCGAGTTTTAGCGATATTAAATATTATTTCTGCTGACTTCATTATGATAAATGCAGAGTTTTCTGATTTTGTGCCCATACACTAGTAGTGTATTCGATTGAGCAATCCTCATTAATATTATAAATAGAAATCCCACAAAAAAAAAATCTAAAAACAGGCCAAGTCTCGATTAAGCTGCTTGTTAATTTCTAAAAAGTGATAAAATCTATGATTTGCTTATTATTATAGTTAATGTTCTATGACTGGTACATAACAACAATAATTAATTTTTTGAATATGTGTAACTTTGGGTTCATGTCAACGGCTAGTTCATTTTTCTCAAATAGGAAGCTGAAAATGCGAAATGGTTCCTGTAAAGATGGTATGGCGGTGTTTGCTTCGCGCTCGACTTGGCGGTGCCACTGCCGTGCCACCAGATAAGTGTTTATTTGTTTGTTCTTTTTCATGCTCTATTATTTGGACAATCAACTGTGATAAACACAAAAATACGCATATTTCACGAAATACTGAAAATATTTGCGTACGTCAACATAAGGTAAAATCGATTCGGTCCTTTGTTATTTTCTTAATTCTACTTTTGATCTCGTCAAGATGTCCCCCTGACATTAATCACCAGAAGACATGACAGCAATTGTACGAAAAAGTATGAATACGAAATATAAAATAAAGTAATCCTCGCATTTTACCATGAGGATTAAAAAACAACATTGCGTAGAGCTGGTTTTACGTAAAATTGCTACGACGTAGAAGCCGCTACAAGGTGCGGCAACGTAGGAGTGACGTAGTAGAGGCTACGACCTGCTACTTTTCTGATTTTACCAATATCCTTAGCCTACAACACCGCTTAAGTCATTTTAGCAACTTTACAGGAGACGAAAAAAAAATGTGGTGTTGCGAGGCCAACCGTCTTGAGCGCTTTTACTATTTTTTTGCATTACGGCTTATGACTGTCTTAAATTTATTTAATGTGACAACGATTCGAAGCGCAATGAGCAGCTCTATCCAATGGCATTAAAATGTAAAAACCGCAAATTTTTGACTTGAGCGGTGTTGTTAGCTAAGGGACGATATGCAGTAGGTCTTAAAATCGGCTAATCTTCTTTATATCCCTTAGAGAGGGTTTTTTATTTACACTAACGCCCACTAAAGTAGTCACGGGGTATCAACACATAAGGTAATATAACATTAATTACAACTAAACTTATACATTTTACACTAAGCACCAATATGAAAGCATATTCATAGCACCTTTGAGATGGCAACCCTTATCAAAGGCTCCGATTAGGCCAGATTAACGAGACAAATGGAATGCGTAATTATCAGAACCCACAGTTAATCGCTTTTGGCGTTGTTTACGTATGGGCGGAGCCAAAAATTCTGGTATTAACCGATTATAACTAGTAATTATGACGGTAACTTATATCATGACCACAACACACAGAAGTAATTAGTATGCAGAATTCAAATAAACTGTTTGTTTTTCTATTATATAATTATTACCGCAATGTTAAAAATATAATATATTTATAGTGATTATATGTTTTTCACCATAACATGTCGATGTTTGCCATGGGGAATCATAAAGTACACATGGGGAACATATATGGACTGAATACCACGGTTTCGTTAGTGAATTTACCAATGACCCAACTTCCTAATCCTCTTTCCCTATCCCTATTCCCATCCCCTCACTAAAAGGCCGGCATATGTAGGGGGCAAGCGAGCAGATGGGCTACCTGAAGGAAAGCAACTTTCTTCGCCCATGGACACTCGTAACATCAGAAGAGTCGCAAGTGCGTTTCCGCTCTTTATGAGGGAATAGGGAATGGAAATAATAGGGGGGATTAGGGAAGTCGGGCCACCGGTAAACTCACTCACTGAACGAAACACTGCACAACGCCGTTTAACGACAGTTTTCTGTGAGGCCGTCGAACTACGGCCTATTCGTGCCAAAGTATAGCTCTCCCACGGCAATGAGCATCCATATGATGTACTTACGATCGGATCATCGGTACACTCGCCTCCACCGGGGTTTGAACCTGCACCCTCACGAGTGCGAATTAAAGGTCTTACCCACTAGGCTACGGACGCTCTAAGCGCTCTGTCGCTGGGGGACTTTGCCATCCAATCATGATATTTTTTTTCGCTTTCAGCGCTGCTTCTTTTAGAGTAAGCTCTACATCAGGACCACATTTGATCCCTAAAGTTTTATCACTTACTTTTGTTAAACCCTGTATAGAAGTCTTCAGTTAGTAGTCCCCTGTAGGTTAGCGGTGACTACATCACGTCATCTGATGCGATATGCAATGCAAGTCGCTTTTTCTCTAATAGGATTTCGCTCTCTTGAAAGGGCAAGGTTTTGACCATCCCTTGACCCCCGCTCATAGGCTGTTTTCCGTACCATTATAATCAACTCACAACCTTCGTCTCGACTAAAGAAAATTAAAATGTTTCACATAACATTAAATGGACGTACTTAGAAATTATTTCAAGCAAAATAATATAATGAGAACATTATATTATTAATGTCCATAGTAAAATTATGTTCGTTATTGTCTGAAATTCCCGTACGCGCTCCCTCTGAGGATAGATATACTAATTATATTGCTCTCATTCTTCTTCATTACACGAAATCATAATTCATTATAATTTATTATTCTACGAGATATTTTGTTGTATTATATTCGATGCTTTTTTTAATACCGTTAATGTACTGTGTATAGCAAATATGAAGAGTCAGTCTATGGCCTAATGAGTAGACCTATGGGTGTGTCAAAAGTTGTGGATAGCCTAACAGAAAAAGTTTCTGTTAGGCTATCCACAACTTTTACCGGTAAGCGGTGAAACAGGCCCTAATTAAATTCAATTTATGTTAAAAATGTGATAAGTAAAGAGCCGGTCTACCGATTTTATGTTTTGATTTGTTTTGTTCACTAATCTACTAAATAGTCTTAACACAGCATGAACATTAAGTTTCGATGGGTGATCCAATTTTTGATTTTAAAAATTACAATAAATGGTGGCAGTAATAAAGTAAATAATATAATTATTGTGAGCGTGTGTTTGTCACTGAACTCTTCCTAAGCGTACTGAACTAATTTAATTGAATTTTTTTGTGAGTGTTTAAGGGGACTTGAGAATGGTTCAGATTTACAAATAGTCGTAGTTAAGCAGAAAGGAATCCGCATATACTAAAATCCCTATACTAACTGTATGGGGGTCCCTTAACTACGTCCAAATAAGCAACGTTTAACAAGTTAGTAGAGGTAAATTTTACAATACATTTTAAAAGTTATGTTTAATTGTATCATTATACTTTTATGTCCCTCACTTCATGACGTCTAGATGCTCGAGAGCTGAGTAGTCTAAATCAGAAAAACCTGCGGTCCAATTGTATTAACTCTCACAAAGTGTAAGGGGCAAAGTTTGATATCGTTAAAAAGATTTGGAGAGTATCTCCATAGTCCTACCTACTTCAATAGCTCTCGAACCACGAAATTTATTATGAGGTTTCCATTCAACGATCTTTTTTCAAAAAAAAGTAGGTAAGAAATGAGAAAAGTATAAGTACATTGTTCTGAACGTTACATAAATAAACTGTAATTATTGTCCGAAATGAAAAAAAATGTGTTTATTATAATGAAATAATCAAATATACTATCAAATATCTTAAACATAGAAACTGTCTCAAGAAACCTGTAAGTGAATATTTTTTTCACTACAATTTTCGCTATAAATGCTCTCGTTATAAATTTTGAAACTAAAAAAGCATTGTCTATATCTTCGGTCAAATATTATAAAGATTCACAGCTGCCGTCTAAAAAGTGGCATCGGCAAAACCGAGCTTAAGCGCTATTCCGCTCCTAGTCGCTCAGAAACCGCGATTTTAACTTTTGTGCGATTGTGAGTTTTAACTCATTAATTTAAGTTTAATTTTTTATTACACTTGATTTTAATTTCAGTTGTTTTGTGTCAGACATGTCTGGTTTACACGTTTTAACTAGATAAGTAGTTAACTAAATTTTAGCTTAATTTTATGTTATTCAACTTGCAATTTGCTACTAAATTTCGTTTGCATACAATTAGGTAACTTAAAATTAAGTTATAATTTAGTTACCTACTTATCTACTTAATACGTGTAAATCGGACAGTAGTATTGGTGCTCTTATTTTATTCAATTTTGAGGGGATCTGTGCATCTTTTTTATTTGATCGAAGGTCTATTATTATTAGATTAGTACCCAAATTATACATCTTGAATCACAACGACCATTTAAATTAACCGAAAGCCTCTTTGTTTTGGTTTTAAACGCTGCTGGCCGGGTAACTCAATATTCCACAAACTTGCAAATTCGCGAAAATCTGACAGCTGCAACCCTAGTCGCAATTAACTGTCGCCATGTTCCAATTTCAATCCTCATTGTAAAATCCTGGCTATATTCTAAGCTTCCACAATTATCATTCATTCAGATTTAACATTTTGTGCATAATATAGGGGTGAATCAAGTACCTTGAACTGGTATGGATATCCTCAGTACAAAATAAAGCTTAAATGTTTTTAAGAGCTTCGAGAATAGCGGAAAGGAAACTACAAAAAGTACGCAAAAAATTACAAAATTCAAGATTTTTTGGATGACGTAACTTCACTGCGGCCTTCGATTATATATATTTTTTCGGAACCCGCTTCCCATGCTTATAAAATTGGAATAGAACAAAAAAACCTTTATCCGAAATATTTTAGCAACATCTTTTTTTAGGGTTCTGTACCCAAAGGGCAAAATCACGACCCGGACCCGAATAAGAATTCGATGCATGTCTGTCTGTCTGCCTCCAGGCTGTATCTCAAGAACGGTAATAGCTAGAGAGTTGAAATTTTCACAGAATATGTATTT
>JAOTAV010059019.1:0-15044 GCA_026546445.1 Cyclargus thomasi
GGCGGGATTCGAACCCGCGACCCCCGGCGTAAGCTACCAACGCGCTTACCAACTGAGCCACAGAGGTCGTCAATTTAAAAATTTATTAAATTATTCTACGTAGTTAAAACTAAAATAAAATTGAATATTTATAGAGACTGCATGAATTATATTTTTTAAATAAGATAATTAGTACAGTCTACTATAATCTACTAAAAGATTTTGGGTTACGTAATAAACTGTTATTCATTTGTACCATAGAGAAATTATAAAATAATTGGTCTATGTTTGTACCAAAAACTAGAAATCTACTAAATGTGGTCACACTGTTGAAGGCTTGCCGGGCCGTGTCGCATTCGCCGTACAAAAATCCGCCCCGCTGGGGCCCGGCACGCTCCGGCAACGGTGTGCGATACGTGCATCCGTTTCCATACAAATTGTACGAAGGCGGACTTTTCCACTGAGACCCGACACGCTGCGGCGCGGCAGTTTGTTCACACCTTTAAGCCCTAAGCCGCCGAACCATGTGAAATATCTCTTTTACTTTAAATATTACAACTTTATATGTACACGGCAAAGGCACGATCAAATTAGGCGTAATGGCTACTATTATTTAAGAGCCCCATTGGGCATGAAATACAAAATAACAAAAGTATTCAAATTAAAGAATTCAAATTTAACCCTGACATCGCTTTACAATCAGGGAAGGTGACAGAGCCAGATCGCGGAACTAAATAAGTTGCTTGCGTTATGTCTAACCCAGCAGACAGGTCACAACTTACATGGAATTGTCATATTCCGACCAAATGACGTAAGCCCGTCAACTGTTCTGGCTCTGTATCTATTTCCCCTATGGTACTTTTTGCTAAAAAAGGTTTTTGGTACTAACAATGCTACCTGATAAAAAGTCACTCATAAGCACTGCAATAAAAAAGATCCATGGCACATAAGTTATGTCTTACGAGTTTAGTTTAGGTCTATTGAGAACAAATTATATAATTAATTATACAACATTTCAATTTATTTTTTTACCCTGATTGTTACAAGATGTTATTTATCCTAACTCCCTTCACACTTAACATTCTCACTTTGGTCCTTCTCACTGAATATGTCCGTTCTATGTCCAGAAGTTAGCACAACTTTGTAATACTCTGAAGTTGGCAAAGGAACTCCCGGTTTTGCGTGATCCCTTCGAAAATGGCGGCCAAGATGGCTGCCTTGCGAGAATTTTCGATTGCACAGTTTACATTGATAGTTCTTCTCGCCCGTGTGGACGACTTTATGTTGTTTGAGTGACGATGAAGTGTAGAATGATTTTCCACACTCGCAGATGTAGTCGCGTTGTCCTTTATGACGTTTCAAGTGCACGTTGTAAGCGCTGCACGTCACGAAACCACGATTGCAGTCCTTACATCTATATCTGTAAAAAAATAGGATTCATTCTAATTTTATAAATAGGGAAGAGTGTTTGTACTTCCTTAACGGAGTAATATCCTCGGGATAGGGAAAGGGATAAGAATAGGGATAGGGAGTTGAGCTGCCCTAAACTAGCACAGTGTTTCGTCTTCTTTTTGCGGAGAGGAATAACGCTGTTTTACGCCGATATTCTGTAAGGCCGTGGTACTTCTCAAACCAAACCGGCCCATTCGTGCCGTAAAATGACTCCCAACGATACATCCAAGTTAAATGCTTATTTATTTGGTTTGATATTTTTGAAATATTTACCTCACTTCCTTGTTGTGTATCCGAATATGTATAGAGAGATTTCCGGAAGTCGCGAACTTTTTTTCACAGAGATGACAGGCGTACGGTTTCTCACCGTTGTGTATTCGTTGATGTACTTGCAGTTCAGCGTTGATCGGAAACCCTGAAAGGAATAAAAATTGTAGTTGTTTATTTATTTCCAGATTATTCGACGGAAATAAGGTGCAAGGTTTGAATTAAATTCTCTTCTGGAGCTTGCCACAAAACTACCTTGCGGCTTTTTTTCGTAAAAGAAGCAATGAGATGGTTATTTATAAATCCAGGCCGCGGCAGGGTAGATTTATGGCCGATCGAGGGAAACTTCTCGCTATAATTATTACCTTTTCCACATTCCTGACAGAGAAACGATTTATCACCTTTGTGTCTCTTCATATGTGTCATAAGCTGTGATTTCTGCGTGAAACATTTGTTACACAGGGTGCATTTATGCTGCTTTTCGCCTAGAAGCATAAATAAGTTTCACATCAAAATTATAAGTAGGCATTAAAAACCAAATGTTGTCTATGGTTATTCGTACTATCGGACCATTATAAAAAAATCATAATTGCAGCATTAAAATTTAATGCTGCAATTATGAATTTTTTAAATGAAATTAGGGGCAAGTAAGCTGATAGAAAGCAACTGCCGTCACACATGGACATTCGTAACATAGGAAGCGTTGCAAGTGTGTCGCTGGCCTTTTAATAAAGAAATAGGCTACGAATTGGGATAGGGAATGAGGTTAAGGGGAGTTGCACCTCTGGTCAACATTATTCACTAGACGAAACACAGCGCAACACTGATTCACGACAGTTTCCTGCGAGGCCTTGGTATTTCTCTGGTAGAGACGGATCATTCGTGCCGAAGTACGTCTGTCCTATGACAATAAATTTAAAAACAATTTTTTTATAGTATTTTTTTGAAAAATTGTACCCACCTTTATGAGCTTTTATATGATTTACTAGAGCCGTGCGTCGCGCAAACCTTTTTGTACAGAATTCACAGTGATACGGCGTCTCGCCTGTATGAATTTTTTTATGTTGAAACAGGGCACTGTAAGCTCTGGAAAGAAAGTAAGTAATATTGGTATAGAATTTATGTATTTTTTCTGCCTACCATAGAGTGCATAAATTGTGTATCTAACCATACTAAAACCGAATAATCTATACTAATATTTATAAATGCGAAAGTGTGTCGGTGTGTCTTTAACTTTTCACGCCCGCTGATTTATTTTATTGAAATATGACATGGAGATCAAAGTATCTCTATAGTCCCAGGAAAGGACGTTGGTCCCGCGCGATTAAACGAATTTATAAATTATAATTAAATAATCAAATCAAAATAAATGGAATATTTAATTAATCATCCTAGTATTTTACATAACAAGTACTTTTGATCATTCAACACAAGATATTAGGTTTGGCCATTTGGTTGACATAAAAGTAAATACACTTACTTAAAAGCAGCAGGGCATTCCGTACATTTATATGGCCTCTGATCTGAATGGCATGCTTTGTGTGCCTTCAGATTACTTTTTGTACTTAAAACTTTACCGCATATATCGCATTGATGTGGTCTCTTGCTTAAAGGAACAAAACGCTCGCCAACTGTAAGAAAAAAAAATTAAATTATTAGTAGACGCAAGATTAAAGCATATTTTAAAATAATATTGGTATTCCACACTCCTCCATATCAAACATTACTAATTTTTGAGAAATTTCATGGTTTTACATCTAGTATCTACGCGTCTTTCGTAAAAAGGGGTACAAAATTTTCCGCTTGCGTATTAATATATAGATAAAGTTGAAGAGTTTATTTCAACTCAACAATTCCGGCCTCAAGTAGTTCTTGAAACTACTGGCGCAAAATGAAAAATTCTTATATAGATAGAAAAAATTATAATATTGTATCTATTTTCCTTGTTCATTGATATAGGGTAAAGACAAAATTTACATTAGAATAAAAGAAGACCTGATTTCTTTTGCTTGAGTTACCTTAGATGTGAACTACACAAGTACAAATATAATTATACCTTTACTATTGTCATTTGGATCGGCTAAATCCTCATCAGATATGCCAATTTTCCTTCTTCCCTTGCGTCCCTTCTTTATCACATTTACGTCATTTAAGACACCTAAAAAAGCAAATTTTTTTTAAAAAGCAACTAACAACTAACTATCACATTTTAATTTTTGTCTAACAGAAATTGTGTGGTTTCTGCTAAAATATTTATAAAATAAATTATTATACCTTTGGACGTATTTCGACTGAGTTGGTCTAGAAACTTATCATCTTCAGCATCCCAACCTGTATCATCAGTGTTGTTTATTCCTTAAGACAAAAGAAAATAAAAATGTATGTCTTGAAAAGTAATTTCTAAGAAAGGCTATGTAGTAAAAAAAACAATTTCTAAGAAAGACAACAACGGCCTGCTAGCATAATATTTTTAGGTATCTTAAAAATACTCCACTCTTTCTGAGCATGCTTACTTATATATAAAAATAAAGATGTAGGACAACTTTAGTATCCTACATTTAGTTGGGCGTATTCTTCTGTGTGTGTATGTCACTGAACTTCTCTTAAATTACTAGACCGATTTTGATGAAATTATGAAATTTTTTGTGTGTGTTCAAGGGGATCTGAGAATGGTTTAGATTCACAAAATAGCTCTGCAGGACAGGGTCCACTAGTATATCATATATTGATAAAAAATGTATTAAATACAAGCTAAAACATAAAACAAACCTTCAGGTGGCTTGTCATCTTCAGCTTCAAAGCCTGTATCATTGTTTCCTTCATCATTCAATTCTGAAATGAATGTTAATTATTTTAAAAGTTCTCCTGATAGATGTAATGACTACTAAAAAAAAAGAAATAGTTATGAAACAGACAATATTAGAGTATTACCATTTTTTAATGGACTATTCAGCTGGTCGTTATCAAATAAGTCTTCTAAGTTATTCTTATCATCAACATCTTCAACTTTTATTTTAACATTAGGATTATCTCCAGTAGATTTTAGGTTCTCCGAAAAATACTTCAATGTTTTATCACTTTCCTCACATTGTATAACAAACAAGTATGCTCGCTTTAATCGTTTGCTACATTCTCTACATATAAGACGAGGTAATCCATCATCTTCAGAGGGCTAAAATAAAAATAACATTTTTATTTTATATCCACAAAAAGTGGTGGTTATAATTATTATTATAAAGATAAACAAATCCCTATGATTCACAAACCTTAATTTTAGTGCACGATGAAAGCATTTCGGCGTAAAGTCTATTTTTAGTGTAAATATCAAGACTTTGTTTATCAGAGTCGAGTGATTCGAGGCAAATACGACATAGATTTTTGAAATTCATAGCTCGATTCTTAACCTTATTTCTATTTATAACATGAATCTATTATTTCAGATTCATTTAACATAAAATAAATACTTTTATTATAACTCTAATTCCTTAAAACATATAAAAATCGAAATTTTGGTATTATTTACAACACAGCTTTACAATTTGACAACTGACAAGTGACAACTGACAACTCCAGATTATTTTATTTATTTAGATGGCACTTCAGCTTTAACCATGGCCAGTGTCACTAAAGTCTAGTCAGAATAAAAATAAAACGTCAGAGTCAAGTCAGTTGATTTAGTAAAAGTGGTAGAATCCCCGCCAAAACTCAACCCCAGATTAAGAATTAGTTTAAAACTACACAACACAAAGGGTATATATACACTGAACACACAACACGAACACTTTTTTACCGTCATGATCTATGGTCTATAGTCTCAAAGGTACAAAAAAAAAATTTAAATGACACTTGGTAAAAGGCAGCTGACAGTTGACAGTGACAACCAACCTGACGCCAGGTTTGTATTAACAATTTTATTGGAATAATTTTTAAAAATATCAATCAAAGTATCTTTTAATTATTAAGATATTGGCTATAAATAAATCTGTTAAATCTAATCAAGCTATAATGAAACTGTAATCTTCATTGAAGAATGTCTGCGTTACAAAAAAGTGTGTTGAAAAGCAAGTTACCTCCAAGAATGCCCAAAACATCTGGCTCCAAGTAAGTTCTTTAAGCTTAATGCAATACTCGTATTAATATATTTTAATAAATACAATGCATATAATTTGATGCTATTTTAGGCTGGCTCCATTCGGGGCAGCGCGGCGTAAAGATTATACTCCGGTCCCCTGGAAAAAGTACTATGAGAAATTTGCGGACATTGAAACTGAGGACGGGACGTTTAGAGTGTATACATCTCCGGAGCCGGATCGGCCGGACAGGCCGCGTATCGTCACGCTTCACGGTGGTGGATACTCAGCTTTGAGCTGGGCATTGTTTACAGTAGGTACAATATAGCTCGTATTCGTTTCCCGCGTTGCCTTTTGCTTCTGCGCGCCAACCATTCTCTATTTACAACAATTGTAATATCTTGGATCCATTCTCGCCACTTATTCATACATATCCATATTTTATTTCCTGTATCTGTTATTATGTTACATTGTTATTAGGTGACTTAAAATCCTCTGTATGAATAATAGAATTGCATAGAAAGATGCTAATAAGAATATTTTCTAACGAAGAAAGAACTTTGTAAATCTACAATTCAATTAAAAAATGGTTTTAAATATCTTTTTTAGTCTCTTCAGCAGTTATATCTATTTGTATTTTTTTCAGGAGGAAATTACAAATTTGATCCACTGTCAGGTTGTGTCAATGGATATCAGAGGTCATGGGGAGACCAAGGCCAAAGACCCAGATGATTTGAATATAGACACATTAGTAAAGTAAGTCCTTTTAGACGAAATTAAGGACCTGTTGCACCACTTCCTGATAAGTGCTTTGTAGGCTATCTACAACGTATGTAACAGATAGAGTATGGGGAATTTGACAAACAGGTTGCAAATAGCCTATTTAACACTTATCAGGAAGTGGAACAACAGGCCCTAAATCTTATGTCTTGTAAAAAAACAAAGCAATATACAGATTTAATGAGACACAAAGATATTTTGAATAAAAACTTCACTTTTTTAATTTAGCTGCAGAAGCCTTTTTATTTTCATTAATAAAATTATAATCTATTTACCCCTATTATGTATATACAGTACAGTATTGGTTACTTTTATATTTGCATTTAATTAATAATTAATATGCTATTGTAATTAATTATTATGCCATTTACTTATGTAATTGTTAATCAAGTAAGGAAATGGAATGTTTGATTGCACTTAATCATGAATTTTGTGAATGTGTAAGGCACATTATTAATATGTTTGCGTGTAATAAGTAAATTGTGTGTTAATATTATTGTAAAATATCTGTAACTTTCAGAGACGTAGAACAAGTTCTAAAGAAGTTGTATGGAGGTGAGATGCCCCCTATTATCTTGCTCGGTCACTCTATGGGTGGAGCAATTGCGGTACGGACAGCACACTCCCCACTTTTGGAGCCTTATGTGCAAGGTCTTGCTGTTATTGATGTGGTGGAAGGTAACTTATTAACATGCTGCTAGTTTTTTTATACAGTATTTAATGCAAATTATTAATATATTTTAATGCAAATGGCGACTTTTTATAGCTTTGTGAACAAATATTTACCAAGCGCACAATTTCATGTAAATGCTAGGGACCAATTCCCGTTTCTATCGAACTAAACGAGCGATGGTATCGCCATTCGCTTTAAGAAGTCGCCATGTAAACCCCAAGGCCCTCAATTTTGTAAAACAAAAGTTGTGATTTTGATGTTCACATTATATGTATATTAAAATAAATTTAATATTATTTTAACATTTTTGTTTAAGGCACGGCAATGGAAGCACTAGCAAGCATGCAGAGTTTTCTCCGCAGCAGACCTACACATTTCAAGAGTATTGGACATGCTATAGAATGGTGGTAAGTCTGCAGTCTATTAAAAAAAATTAATACATTTTTAATCATGTTTTTTTTCTTTACATGTGTTTTTTTGTATTTGTTTTCAGTATAAGAAGTGGACAGGTGAGGAATCTGGAATCAGCAAAGGTGTCCATGCCAAGTCAGATTGTTAAGTGAGTATCACTTTTAAAGAATTAAAATAATTCAAATTCAAATTGAATATTTACTTCAGACAATTCATGCAATTTATTCTTTATGGATATGGAATAAAGATTACAAAACATTACATTAAATTAAATACAATTTAATACAATATCAATAATATAAAAAGGAACAATTACATACACACACATTAAAAAAAAACGACCATAGAAATATAATCTGTGTGTATACAATTGTGTACATTTTATCATGAAAAGACAATCAGTGTCCATTCGACTTGCAATAAGTCGTTGGAGCTGCCGCGAACTCTTATCAGGGATGCCGATCTTTTTCGCATTATTGCAGCAAAGTCGCAGGGCATTCTAAGCCGTTTGCGTGTGTTTGACCCATAGGCTGCACATATAGAAAGTCTGGCAGAAGGCATAGAACAGTGTCACCTTTATCTCTGCAGTGCTTCTCGCAAACCTACGAACCAACATGTTCGCTCTGACTGGTAGTGCCCTGCGTTCCTTTGACATGTCCAAATCTTCCGCCAACGACGCGGTGACCCAGTGGCCCAGGTTCTTTACACGCTCGACTCTTTCGAGCGGCGTGTACTAAGTGTGACGTCCGGCATTGAGCAACTCTTGGTTCCCAACTTGAACACAATAACCTCGCTCTTCTCAGTATTGTACCTGCGTAACGCTCGCAGATTCTAATTAGGCGACTAAGGGCATTGACTGAAGGATTCAGCAGTATCATGTCATCAGCTAGTCATATGCTATTGACTTATTTGCCATAGATGGAGCTACCCACTCCAGTACTGCTGAGCTCTCCAATTAGGGAATCCATGTATAGGTATAATGACAATTTTGTTCCCTAAACTTATTTAAATATTTTATCAGTGCTCGCTGACACTGGTGAATTTTGCACTTAAAAATGCTTCATTAACAAGTTTGCTATGTCTTTAAACTTACACCTACCCTCAACACTTAATACATTATATGAATAAAATTATTACTATTTTAGCATTGTATAAGTATTTTGAAAACGGAACTTTATATCATTAAAGCGTTAAACGTTTTAATGATATAAAAAAAGCAATCAAATTTTAATTCAAATTTTCATCTCATTTTAGTTGTAAAACGGACCAGCTGGCCACTAACGAGGTGGATGACTATGTTAGTGATGACTCGTCGGGACCTGGTGTGGAGCACAGACCTGATGCGATACTGGAGGAGAGTGATGGATCGGAGGGTGACACGCCGTTTGCTAAACCCAGCCCCGTGGATAGCAGTAATATGAGGTGAGGTTTGTATTTATAAATAGCTATGGCAGCAGCCGCCAAGGGAGGCAGCACCGTCATAGCCTCCTAAAAAGCAGCGAATTTCGTAGCTATAAAGGGTGTCAAAAATAAACCTACAAATATAAAAATGAAAATCCTCAATATGGTACAATCAGAGAAGTTGAAAGAGATACAGATTTTAGGAATTTTGGTCGGGTTATGTCAAACTCAGCCGACATATCACGATTTACATGGAATTGACATATTCCGACCAGATGACGTAGGCCCGTCAACTGGTTCTCTTTCAATTTCCCCCACTTTACATCTATAGATTAATATGCGAGCAGAAAACTTTGTACCCCGTTTTCTAAAAGACGCTAAGTATGGCCATGTTAACCAACTGAATGAATAGCTATGGAATTGATAACTAGTCTGGACTAGCCTCAAATACCTACCCAAAAATGTCTGCTTGTATGATTGGCTTTCCAAACCGGCATATTATTTAAAACTAATTTATTAGGAATATTATTTTTAGTACTATTTTTATGGACTAATTGAGTAGTTTTAACGCACCGCGAAAGAAACGTCATATAATTTATCGTCAGGTACCGCTGGCGCGTGGATCTGTCCCGCACCGAGTCTCACTGGGCGGGCTGGTTCCGCGGGCTCTCAGCGGCGTTCTTAGCCGCGCGCGCGCCACGACTGTTACTGCTGGCCAGCGTCGACGGACTGGACCGAGAGCTGACTGTCGGACAGATGCAAGGTGATAACAGAGTATATAGAACCAAGTAGGTCATCTCCATAGAATCGGACCTCAATATCTATGCGCCGCACACTCCAAGCTGTCAGTCTCGACTGACACTGACAAAACCGCTTACTCTCCGATTTGGTGAATGGGAGACACAATTTCGCATTAAAAAAATATTAATGTGAATGATTATTGATGGATGATGTGATTGTTTATAATTTGGTCGCTGTACATCTAATACAGCCAATGGATCACCACTTATATTGACTTGATATAACTTGACCAAATGAGCTCGCCCAGCAAAACAACTTCTCCAGTACTACGTGATATTATTCTAATAAGTAATTTTTAAAGAAAGCACAAAAAATAGAAAAGTATGTTACGGTTTTTTTGATGCAAAAAATTGTTATGATATATTTATTTTCAGGTAAATTTCAAATGCGGGTACTGACGCGGTGCGGCCATGCCGTGCAAGAGGACGCCCCGGGAGAGGTAATATTGTTTTGTTGTATTATGTTGACCTCGCAGATGTTGTTTTGCAATTTAAATTATTTCTAGGTAACACTTCGCATACAAAGGTGTAAAGATATAAGCCTATCTCAGACTTTCTGAATGTAGATATAAAATTTGATAACAATCGATAAAGCCGTTTCGGAGGAGCAAGGTTACATTGTGACACGAGAATTTTATATATAAGATTTTGTAAACACTTGCCTAACACACATACAGATATTACTCTTTTGCTAAATTCTGTACATTAGGACTCATACACATCCTTAGTTTATATCACTTTGTCGATGTCCGTTTTGATTGATTAATTAATTGACTCAGGTGGCGAGGGTGTTAGCTGCGTTTGCGATCCGCCACCAACTGACAGAACCCACCGAAGAGGGTATGGGGCTTTCGCTGTCGTGCGCTCCTGGCTGCTAAATATAAAAAACCTATTTTATGGTTCTGTAAATTTTTTTTTAGTCGTATTCGTTTCGATGTTTCTATCGCGCAAATCCTTTAATTGCGCATTTCAAACACGCTATAAGTCGAAAACACAACATGAAGCGTCAAAATCCAGGTTATAATAATTATATAATAAGCTTCTGTGACTTTGACATGACAGGATTTTTAATTATTCTAATTGAAAGGAATACAACTAATAACTTGGCTAAAAGCAAAGTCCTTATAATCATCAGAGTGAGTCTGACACTGGCAAATCGCTGCGGCTGCCATAGTGAAAAGAAGAAGAACAAGTATTTAAAAGAGTATTTTTTAACTTTGAAGATGTTTGAAAATAAATTAAAAAGCAACACATAAACTGAAAACAAACTTATCGGACGCGACTTACGAACGCGGCTGACGGCCGTGACTTAAGCCGAAAATAAACGGATCAGAAGGAAGTTACGGATGCGGCAGACAACCGTGACTTTAATAGGCATTTAGGTAATAATTGTACACTGAGGTATACAAACTATTAGACGTAAGTCGCGGGCGTGTCTGTAGGGGCAAAGGATCACGTCCGTAGGTCGCGTCCGATGGTTTGTTTTCAGCTTTATGCCATTGGTGTAAAGGTTCTGATGTAAGATAACAAAATAATATAAACATTAAACAAACACCGACGCGCGCTTACATGTGTGCGCCGTAACATCTCTGCACCGCCAAACGCACACAAAGTTGTAAACCTCGACTGGGACTCTATATAAAACTGATTAGATTTGTATATGTGTGCGTGCGGCAGCGCGCAGTTACTAGGGAGCACACATGCAAATCGTAAGCGTTCCCTTTTATAGAAGATGACCTACTTGGTTCTATATACGAGTACTTTGTCTAAGACCTATATTTGTATAGAATATACTCAAAGAGATATTTTTACTCCTAATTGAGAATATCCGTTATAATAATTATAGTAGTTTTGAAAATAAGGTAATAAATTATTGATTCCATGTTCGGTTACGGTCAGACTCTTTTATTTATTAGATAGACAAATTCTGTGTATTTTAGTTACAAACAATTATTGTTTCTTATCATTATGCAAAGTTTTTTATAACTCGAAAAATATGACAATTTTGAGATGTACTTATTTCTATATAAATGAATGTCTAAATCTTTAATATTTTAAATACTTTAATCGTATAGTAAAAAAGTATATTATACTTTTTAGTTCATAGATAAAGTAAAAAATATATATTACAACGATTCGTTTAAAGACAGACATAAAATGTAAAATCCTTCCATAACCATAACTTCAAATGAAAAACAAATTTTTCATCATAGCAGACAAGGCACATTTTATCTTTATAACTAGATTTTATCAATAATAAGCTTTCGGCCGCGGCTTCGGTCGCGTTATGAATTATTTTCATACAAGCTTTCATTCACCATTTCGTCCCTTTGGGGGTAGAACATCGAGAATATAACCAATAGAGGATTAAGGTGAGCCATCCGTGTCCGAAGCTTATCAGTGTTTAATCACATATGATATATCAACCGCCAACCAAATAACGCTGACCTGTGTGTACGTACCCCAACACTTCCGACCAATCAGAGCGCAGTGGCTTGGGGCAAAATGTTTTCAAAAAAATTAATAGCCCTTTTGGTTCTATTCTCAATGGGGTAGAATTTGTCAAAATATTTTCTTAGCGAAATTTTACGTCATAACATCTACATAGATGCAGTCATGCAGTCCTGTCACTCCTGCATGCCATACACCCTGTTCCGTCTACTAGTTTGAGCTATCGCTATGTCAGTCAGTATCCTTTGAGTTTGAGATTTGTTGTCTGCTATGATGAGAAAATTGTTTAAGGTACAAGGCTATTTTATTAGAACGTCTAGTTCATTGCTAAAAAATAAAAACATTTTTTTTTATTTCCATGAAAATATTAGGATTGTAAAATTCTATCTTTAACACACAATAAGCAATCAAATTTTAAGGATATTTTTTGCAATTTATTTGTAATGTTAGTGAGTGTTAATAAATAGTATATTTATGGTAGTTTTTTGTAAAGGTTGTGTTTCAAAAAAAATTTTAACCGCTGCACTCTGAGACCTTTGATGATTACATAACATTGATATGTGGAAGATTTTGACTACATTTGTTTAATTATTATCGTTTATCAATAATTAATTCCAAAGTATGGTTGGCAGACGAAGGTTATACGCTCAATCTTAGTCTAACTTCAGTCCACCAGTTTGAGACAGGTTGATTGATTGCTAGAATATTCCAAAATAAAAATGATCTGTCCTTGAATCAACCGACGATTATTCTCCCATTATTCCTAACTTTCCGGTGGACTGAACTTATGCGAGATTGAGCGTCTATCCTCCGTCTAAGAATATGCAGACAAAAGTGAAATTAATTTAAAAGGTAAAAAGATTGAGAATAATTTGCTGTTCAAAAGCCTTATAATGTTGTGAAAGTAGAACATAATATTTATTTTGTTATAAGATTAACATTCTCGAGGTGTTGTACGATAATTTATTTTAAGGATAAGAAAAATTTTGAATAAAACATTTCAACTTATTTTATTCTTTAATTGCTATTAGCTCTCTGATTCTGTGACACTCTATGAAGTGTTTATAACATTATATTATCATATTATAAATATATAATATGTAGTTTATTTGGATGAATGTTTGTTCGTCAATATAGCCTACTTTCTGCCGTGGGAGAGCCATGCCTCGGCAGGAATGGGCCGGCTCGATCTAAGTGATACCACGGCCTCACAGAAAATTGGCGCGAAACGGCGTTGTGCTGTGTTTCGTTCAGTGAGTGAGTGTACCGGTTCTTAGTATATATGCTTTATGCTATAGTACTGGTAGCCCAACTTCCTTAATTCCCCTAAACCTATTCCCATTGCCTTTTCCCTCATAAAGACCGGCAACGTTTCTGCTACTCTTGGAATATCAAGTACTGTCCATGGGCGACGGACGTTGCTTTCCATCAGGTAATCCGTCTGCTCGCTTGCCCCTTAAATGTCATAAAAAATATACTGTGTTTAACAAAGCAAGTTATAATACTGTAGGATTTGTAGGTATGTGTCCCTTATATTGTTAAAATAGCAACGCTAAAAGCGAAAAAAAGTATTTTATGTGTTACGCGCAGGGGACCCATACACCCGTATTATCAATTACTTTTGTTACCCCTTGTATACTCTGACGTAATGCATGCTAATGTCTAGGGACCATCAATGTTGGCTTTTGGCACAGATTACTAATCAGTTACTTCGTATCTTTTGGCCGTTATATGACGTTTTATGAGGGGTGTACACTGTCGTCGAGACTCGAGACCGCCCGAGTACGAGAGTGTAAGTGGGTGCACTAGCCTCATCTCGCCTTTCGGGTGAGTGGCCCTCGCCCGAGGCTCGCCTGAGAGCTCTCGGCGAGAGTGAACAGCCGCCATTAAATTTTGTTCTTTGTAAGTATTTTTATTATTCGTATTACCAGAAATATTTATTGTTTACAACAGCTGCAGGTAGTATTTACTTCGCAAGGTGTGATCAAACTCTTAAATTGAATCGAATACAATACCATAAAAAATCGAACAGGTGTTTTGAAAAACGAATGAAGACAATGCCTTTTAAATCCGAAACAGCCATCACTGCTAATCCAAAAAGTTTATTATTCTAGGCACGGAGGTTTTGTTCTTGACATTAATTTTTCAGTTCTCGCCCTTACATAGTGTGATTGGTTTATGTATCCTCAGATTACCTTGTCCAGAGTTTAACTGGAAGTTAATATAAATAAGATCCTTAGGTCGTAGGGCTTAAAGTTGTGTCCAGGCAAAATAGTCCTGAACAGAGTGTCTGAGAAAAATTCTTGCGGAGTATGAGCGCGGAATGTGTAATTTGAGTGTTCGAGTAAAGACGGGAGTTAATTTAAATGAAATAACGATATGACTACTAGTTAGTGATCTGTGATAGTCATCATCATCATCAGAGAGCGAAAGTCGCAATAATTAGTTACTAAAGTATATAAAATCTATTTAAAGTTACATAGGTAAAATATTACAAGGAATGCACTGATTTTCATATATTCGAGGTTAGTGAAGGAAAGGGAAACCTATTACTTCTAGGTAATTATTTCTCACTTAATCAAATCAAATCAAAATCATTTATTTCGGCTATCATAGACCCATATTATAAATACCTTTGAACTAACATACATATTATATTATAATAGATACCTTAAAGTCTAAGATACATATTAATATATTCTTAAAACTAACACTTTGTCACGTATTTTCGGTGACGTGACGCACTTCGTTCCGAAGTCT
>JAOTAV010059030.1:0-15043 GCA_026546445.1 Cyclargus thomasi
GAGAGGAACTGTTTTTAATACGTATATTGTCGGTGTTACATATATATCATATATCGGATCCCAAAATCCTTCATCCAGTTGTACGACATCTATCAAAACTGTAACTTCTCTGTAAAAAGGTTTTTACAAAGAAGTTGACTACACACTTTTCCGTACAAATTACAAAAAAATGCTCTTTGAGGTCTTAATCTTGACTTTCACATCGACGCAGCAACGATACTGCGATTGTACATTTGATTGAGCGAATAACAACAAAATCCTTAACTTTATGGCACACAAAGGTCCGGAGCCAATGATTTAATATCGTAAAACACCGATGTATTCGTGTCGTACAAAGTTATTTATATCAGCTTTTTTCCGCGGCTTCGCCCGCGAAATTTCATATTGCAAAATTCTATGTTTTATTATTGAACCGAAATAAAAATTATCTTATTTCGTATCTAAGCTATTTGTAAATGTAATATAATTTTTTTTCAAAATCTTACCAGTATTTTCGGGTTTCTGCGCGGTTGAAGGATAAACATACAAACATCCACGCAAACAAGTTTACACAATATTGATAAGTCAATATAACCAAAATAATTTAGCCATTTCGGATACCTAAATTAAGTAAATTTTGATAAAATCCGTTACTAAAACAGTTGTATGAGATTGCAAAAGAGATACTTTTTCACGAAAAAAATGCCTTAAAAGTCTAGAAAATTCGACAAATAAAGTAACTTTAAGCAGAACGAACAACGATTTTACGCGCGTCTCGTAAAAACTTTACTATTAAAACATTACAAAGTTGGAGAACATCAATTTTACAAAGTCATAAACAACAAAAAAAAACTTTGACTTTGACAAAGTGTACGGCAGCTTGGAACTTTTATGGTGACAAGGAAACGAAATCAATATTATTTATCTATCCTGACTGGAAGTCAAGTGCTAATATAAGTATGTGATTGTGTGATTTTCTGTCTGTTCTAATCAACTTATACTTATAATAAAAATCGTATCATAAATGTTAAGTAAAAAAAAATTTTTAAAGAATTTTAATTCTCATAACCTTAAAATCGCTGTAGCTTCTTATCCCGCCGCTGAAATAAAAAAATACCCTAATTATTTTCTTCTCCATTTTACCTAATCGACAAAACGTACTAGGTCTTCACGACGCTCGGTTACTCCGAAAATAGCACTCTCACCTACCCGGCTACAAAGTTACATTGTAATAGTAGAAGTAACTACAAAGGAGAATCTAATCCAAAGACGTTTTCGACCCAAAATATCTTTAATAAGCCGATATGATAACAAAGGAATTTGAATGAAATTGAATCGGAAATATAATTTGCAATTCCTTTGTATGGACCGACTGGAAGCTCTGATTGATTTTGTTTCGACTCAGATTACGAACCATTTATAATATGCTAATCTAAATCTTGCAATCAAGATGTGTGTATATTTCGTATGGATCGGGTAAATTTCTCTTATGTTTGTATCATCGGGCTCAGATCATGTTGCTTAGTTAAGTAGAAGTAGAATCGGCCTCCCGGGGCGGAGGAAGACAATTTTGCCGCACCCTTAACTAGGTTTTTCAATTGTTCAATTGAATTTTACATTATTTTACAAACATTTTTATTAACACGGATATTGTTAACGCTTTTTCTGTTATATAATTTTTTGGGGGACCTAACCCCACGCTTCGCCACTGGCCTAGAACAAGGCTAGAAATTAGCCAATCAGAATTCTGCTTCACGGTGAGCAATGAACTTAGAAATTAGAACAGGCAGCCCAGCGTCGCGGGTGGCAATTCGGTTCTTTAGAATCCAACCGAAACTGATCGTTCGACTTTAGCTCCGACCGAAACCGTTACTCATTTAGTCGAATATGATATAAACGAAAATATTGAAGATTTGTGCATTTAGGTACATGACTTTTCTCTTTTTTTTATTTTAGATTTTTCAATTAAACTAACTAACTTCGTTTGCCCAGTGATCTTTAGTAGATCTCATCCTTTAGAAGGAGCTTCCGCCATCTCTTTCTTTCATTCTCTGCTCTCTCTCTCGGTATAAACTGAGCAACAAAATAACGCTATAAAGAAATATTTCACGAAACAAAATGCTAGAAAGTTGCGATATGGGAACGTAATTTGCTGTCGCGATTTCACCACCAATTCTACTTTTCGGCAGGATTTATACGTCGCCTTCCGTTACGTTCCGGCAAAACTTTTTAATATACGACCACCTTAACTTTAACTTGTCTTCGAGTTGGACGTTATATTGTCGTAGATTTGTGTGTTTTCGGCGTACTATAATTTTTAATGATACTAGAGGTCACCCTGTGGTTGAAATTCAACCATAAGTATTTATATCCATCGTGAAGAGGAGCTATAAAAACACCATAATGTCAATTTGGCATACGGCCATTAAATTTTATTTAAAAAAAATTAGACTTCTACCATAAACAAAAGATTATTCCGTGTATGATTATCGTGTCATGTCAAAATATTATGCATAAAAAAAGAACTTATATACGGTCGAATTGAGAAACCTCCTCCTTTTTTGGAAGTCGGTTAAATATGCAAGATTAAAGCATTTTAAAAATAATATTGATATTCCACGCTCCTCCTTTATATCAACTATAACTGGGAGATATTTTATCCTTTTATATCGACTTTCGTAAAAAGGGGTACAAGTTTTCCGTTCGCGTATTAATATATAGATGATGCGTCAGTCTATCGATGGTATTAGTGTGTCGAAGGATCTAGGGGTGCTAGGTCCTACAGGTTAATGGAAAGCACGTTTAAAAAGCGTTTGAAGCGCGTTTGCATCGCGATTCACGTTTGTATCGTGACTTGAATTGTTTGTCCCGCGCGCTTGGTATACAGCTAGCGACCGCTTCGCGATTGTATAAATGAAAACGCGCGATTACATAACTTCTAAAAGCCATTTATCAAGCCGACCAACAGATTTCGAGAGACAGACCAAAAACGTAGTTCACTCGAGCCCTGCCAAATAATGTAGGTCCGTCATCTGTTACATCAACTTCTGTGATGGAACCGTATAATTTATAACACAGTGACATGTCATTACAAACTGCAAAGTGATGAAATATTTGCACGTACCAATTCAATTACTTTTTATTTTCATTCGTTGAATCAATTTTTTGTATTAATTCTTTGTTTACGCTTTTGTTATTTGCTTTTACAGTTTCATTGTTGTTTTTATTTTGTTGTGGATGTCAATTAGATTAACAGGTGGTAATAAAATTTATTAGCAAATATTTTGGTGTGTTGGTATAATTAAAACGATATTTCGGAATAAAATGTCTCGGAGCGACATGGAGCAGAATAGCGCTTCATAAGTGCGGTTGCCGGTGCCACTTTTTAGACGACAACTGTGAATCTTTATAATATTTAATCGAAGGTTATGAGCAATTACCCAATAACAACTTACCCAATAGGCGTCTGTAGACTTGTGGGTTAGACCTTTGGTTCGCACTCGAGAGGGAGCAGGCTCGAACCCCGGTGGAGGCGTGTACCAATGAGACATTTTCCGATCTCAAGCACATAGTACGGATGCTCATTGCCGCGGGAGAGCCACGCTTCGGCACGGATGGGCCGGCTCGACCGGAGTAACAGTGCGGCCTCACAGAAAACTGGCGTGAAACGGCGATGTGAAAACCTATGGACTAACCAATGTTAGTCCATAGGTTTTTCACAGATATAAAGCTGAAGAGTCTGTATATTAGATCACGCCAATCTCAAGAAGTACTGGCCGGTATTGAAAGATTTGTATTGACAAAAACTTTTCAATACCGGCCAGTACTTCCTGAGATTAGCGTGATCTAATAAACAAAATCTTCAGCTTTATATCTATATACTTTTAGTAAATACTATTAGTATATAATAAAAGTATGTATATACATATTATTATTAAAAGTTTAAAGTATTATCTATATACTATTATTATTTATACTAATAATAGAAAGCTGAAGTTTTTTTTTTATTTTATTATTTGTTATTGACGATATGACCAATAGGAGCCTAGGAGTAATCAAAAAATTCTGTAAAACGCAATAGTTTATGTATTATGTTTCACGCGGACGAAGTCGCGGGCAACAGCTAGTTACTAGTATAAAAGGTGTTTATTATATCCTCGACACATTTAACTGTCTGTGAGAGTTTTTCATATTGTTATTCCAGAACTGTTACAAAAACTTCGAACTTTGCTTTGAAAGAAAGCTTCTAGAAAAAAAATTGGTGTTAGACCAATTTTTTTTCTAAAATATAGTAGCCAAAATATAGACGTTGCGGCAGAAGACAATTTCCCCCTCATAAGGCGCTCATGGATTACGTCGCTGTAATTTTTCAACGTGATATTTTTCACGAGAAATGAAAATGTGAGAAACTTGTTACGGAACCCGCACTTAGTTATTATCGAGCTTGAGTTGCTGACGCGGTAATATATCTATTGAAGAATGGCCTTTTCTTCTTTGTCCATGTATAATGAGTATTACTAGATATTCAATATTTTAAGTGCAAAAGTGTTTGTCTGTTAACCTCTTGATGCCCAATGTACTGAACCGATTTTGCTGAAATTTGCTATGGAAATACTTCGAGTCCCGGCGAAGGACGTAGGTTACTTTTTATGCTGGAAAAATGTACAGTTCGTACTCGTTTCTGACGCAACGGAATTTAGTTTATGATAAATGTTATTTTTCAACTTTTTTCGAGATATTGTAACTTTAGATCCTCAGGTAAAAACTAGGTATCATGTAATTTAAGAATAATAAGAA
Organism: Cyclargus thomasi; assembly: GCA_026546445.1. Lineage (NCBI taxonomy): Eukaryota > Metazoa > Arthropoda > Insecta > Lepidoptera > Lycaenidae > Cyclargus > Cyclargus thomasi. The sequence goes on from JAOTAV010059030.1 coordinate 4,777, forward strand.
TGAAAAGTAAAGAAAAAAAGAGTACTCATCTTGACGATTGGACTCTTGTGCAAGATTTACTATTGAATATAATGTAAAAGAAAATTTTGGATCAGCTCAAAGCAGGGAATCATCTTGTAACTAGTCCCATATAAACTTTTACCTACCTTACACCCCTTTATGAGATGAAGTTCAAAAAGCTCCTTATTGTTAGCTTAGGCAGTACGTTGACTTTTGACAAAAGATTTTTGATTATGACTTAGATGAAAACTTAATAGGATAAAGCATTCTTACATTCCTTTTATTACTTTTTGATGTTTACAAAAAAAGTCCTTACAAACATTCATTGATTGCATATACGATAACTGACAGTATAAAATACAATATAGCCTATCTGATATGCAATCTCAGTATATTACAACACCGTAAAGTAGCCTATAAACTCGCAAACACCTTACGGGGGTAGGGATGATCTATCGCTTATCGATTTATCGATAAAACGTAAGCTCGTGTTCGTCATTTGTTCTAGAGGTTTCTTCACCATAGTGTTGACGCAGACTTCAAAGTTTCTGACTTCTGAGTTCATTTTTTTGACGTACAAGATCAGAAATGTTCCTCTCTTAAGTCTTTAAGTGAATCTTAGAAATATAACAAATTGTTATTTCATTGCCAGTGGCTTTGGTAATGAAATTTGTTATATTTCTAAGATTATATATTTTACAAGTTCTTGAAGGTTATTTTGCAGCAATCCTAAGTACGCTCACGGAAATATTTACCTGTAAATGTATAAATAAAGGATGTTGCCAGTTGACGGACCTACTCGTATGTCATTTGGTCGGAATATATCGGAGTTTGACATAAGCCGACCATACTACTTAGACCCACGATTTCTATCCGTTTCAACTTCTTTAATTGTACACACATGATTTTAAAACTAGCCTAAAGTAGATACGTGTTAGTACATAGGTGTGCTTATCTCTAGAAGAGATCTCTGCCAGCAGTTGCGTAATTATACCGTTCGAGGCCCGTGGCATTTTGCCGGCATGCCACCTTGTAGTTACGTCACTATTTGCCAGGAGACCTACGACAAGGCATGGAGAAATATGGAGTGATTATTAATAAGAACCTTCATGAACTAAATATAATGAAAAAATAAAATATAATGAAAACTAAAAAAAAAAACAGCTTCACACACAAACACACTCAAGAGCATTACCAAGAGAAAAAAAAGAAGCATTACCACTTTTGCTATTGTATATCATATTTGGACGTAAACAAAACAAATCGATATTCGATTATCGAGACATCGATATCGACAATCGAGTCCGTCCCTACGGGTGGTAATTGAAAACTACAGGTGCGGTGATGGTCCTCGTAAATCATATACTAACGTCCCACTTCCTTATCTTCTTACTTTGTTTCTAAGTGAAGTCACTACCATATTATGAGAGGTTACATTTTAGTTAAATTTTCGTTTAAAATGTTAAGATACAACTTTTGATATGAATGACAAAGTAAGATAGGTTTTTTGATACCATACTCGGAATATAAAAGGGATTATATTTATTATTATTACCGTAAAGGAATTAAACGTTTTAGGAATTATCTATGTGGCAAAAAGTACACAGTTTTTACCACATCTATTTCGGAGAAACAAAACAAATGGTTAACAAACAATCAATATTAGGTGCTTTAATAAAAAATACTTCTGGGATCTTAGCGAATTCCGGATTCTCGCGATCCCACATCTATATATTAATACGCGAGCGGAAAACTTTGTACCCCTTTTTATGAAAGACGCGTAGATATAAATGCATGAAATTTCTCCCAGTTATAGTTGATATGGAAGAGGAGCGTGGGTACCAAATATTATTTTAAAATATGCTTTAATTTTGCACATTTTGAATAAATAAAACGCTACGCACACTACGAAACGCGCACTACAACATTTTGACATGACACGATAATCATACACAGAATACTCTTTTGTCTGTGGTTAAATATTTTTTTAATAAAAAGTTTAATGGCCCATAAGACCTTTATGCTAAATTGAAGTCTACGCGATGGATTTAAATAATAATGGTTGAATTTCGACTACAGGGTGACCTCTAGTTAAAGTAATTGGTTTATGCTAATTACTAAGAGTTCGATATCAGTCTGTCCATTGTCTTTCCCGCGCTGTATCTCAAGAACAAAATCCATACTAACATTATAAAAACGAAAGTAGCTCTGTCTGTCTGTGTTACACTTTCATGGCTAAACCACTGGACTAATTTTGACACATTAAGTCCCGGGAAATGACAGTTTCAGGGAAAGGATAATTTTTATGCCGAAAACATGTGCGGTTCCAGCGCGATAAAATATAATAAGCGAACATGATTTTTTTTCTTTCTTTAAAAAATCCATTGTTATTAAAAAACGATGTAGTCCAATGAGTTTTTTTTTTTATTAAAATCTCCGGAACTACTTAACGGATTCGAATAAATATTTTTTTATTTAATAGCTATTAAGTCTAAGCAGCACATGGGATACTTTTTATCACGGGAAAACGTACGGTTCACGTGATATACAAATTTTCGCGCATCGAAGTTGCGGCCATCAACTAGTTACTAGTATAGATTTTCCCATTTGCTAACTTCGGTATCATCATACGACATATATAGGCATACGTTACCTAATGTGTACTTAAATAGTATCGTGGCAGAATCACTTCCAGTCCATTACCTGCGAAGCCTCCTTTGTGAATGTACTGTATAATAAATGATGTATACTATTCAGTATACACGCCTCACTGGATAGTCCGCGTGTATACAATATCTCTTCTATGATAATTTACCTATGATATTTGAAATTCCCTCGTTGGACTAAGCTGCTTTTATACATTTGAAATGAAAGTGTTTTTATGCTTTTATGTAATCTAATCTAAGGTTTCTAATTAATATCGTTATAAAAAGTGGCCGGCAATACTTTCATATTCTAATTTTATCACGAATAAAGCATTTGAACGATTTTGTTGTATATATCGAAGATGCTTTGACTTGTTTTTTCATAGAATAGTAAAATGTACGAGTTCCACACGATTAAAGAACCTGATATGATGATTGAGCCGGAAAATTTTAACTATATATAACGTATTCTATGACAGAATATTATGTCATAGTTATGTTTTGGATTTCTAGTAAGGTCTTAAAACTTCATCATTAGATCTTTGAGCTTAATTGTGGTCCAACTTTACTATAAGAAGTTGGAGCACAATTAAGCTCAAAGATCTAATGATGAAGTTGGAAGACAGGTCCTATTGGATCGACGATGAAATGATATATTATCATGTATATTTAAGTTATATGATACGAGTTTAGCCTTTTCAATAAAGTTTTGTCGCATGATTTTAGTGTTAAAGGGATAAATATATAATTTAAGTGTCTTTTTATAACTTTATTTTTTAAGTCTGTATTGTTAGTATTTATTTTAGTTTTTTAATTTTTAGTTTACCTATAATGATACATATTAATAATAAATAAAATATTTATTCAATAAAACTGGAATGACACAAGAAATTAAAACACAAAAAACAAATAAAATATAATAAAAGGTATACTATATAAGCGTTACAATATTTTATTTTGTGGAGTGTAGCAACTCATATTGTACAGGGGTTTTCCCAAAAAGGTTTTAAGACAATTAAAAATTAACGTTAATAGCATCAAGGAAGAATATCAAAGTTTGTTAACTTTAAAATCTATCACGTTATTACGAGCAAGGGAAAGTTTTTCCCAATTTTTCTGCGCTCATGGGAGTTGAGATATGCTTCCAACATTTTACGATTATGGCATATCTCGACTTAGAGTGGAGCCACAATACTAGAGCGCGTAGCGTTGTCAGAACGGAATGACGCTGTGTGTTACGGTATACATTTTGAAAGAAATAAAGAAAATAAATTTATTTGGTAATACTTTACACAGTGAACAACGACAACGTTAATACAAATATCGAGATACCAAATTGGTTCCCATTTAGCAACAGATGCGGATTCGTGGTCCTGCATCGCAGATTTTCAAAGCGCGACGCATTTTCGCTCTTCCTCAACTGTCCATTGTCTCGTCAAAAAAGTAAGTGATAGAGCCTTTTATTTCAACCTATGATGATTAAACAAAATATATAATAACAAACAAAGGATATGAGAGAAAAGCCAATAGACGATCCAATTTTAACAATAAAAAAACCCATAATTAATGGCCTCATATTTTACTAGACTATTAGATAAAGATATTTTCTAAATTTTTGTTTGCTTTGTGAGTAGGTGGTCATTTGAGTACACTTATGCGTAATTATAACGCTGCATGCTATAATTGTATGATATATTTTTTAAAATGTTTGATATTTATTTGTCTTTATTTACATAACAAGTAGTAAGATGTTTCGGTATTTGTTTCCTTACTCCTCCAAACCCGCCTAATTTGGTACTCTTTAGCAAAATTTTTTTTTAGTTTCAAATAAAATTACGTTAATTTAATTTTATTTTAGAGACTCTCCGATAGAATAGCATTTGTCAGAATTTAGATTTTTGTACATAAAATTTTGTTTACAGGTAAAATGAGTTCTAATTACAGGTGAAATACAGCGTGCATATGCGACAAGAATTTGTGATGAAATGAGATGAAAGTAAAAGTGTTTATGGTAAGTATTTTTGTTTGTTCTGAAAAAATGTATACCAGAATAACAAAACCAAAAAAACAAGCAGGGTCAGCTGATATGTAAAAGTGATATGCAAAACGACGCACTACGAAGCTGCGGTGACACAGCGCAAGTCGCAACGCATCAAAGCGTTGTGGCTTCGCTCTTAACCACAAATCCGTGGTACGAGGTTTTTTATTTTTGGGATTATCTTCTGAAAATAGGGCTTTGCTGTGTTTTTATTAAATATCAAATACGGCTACTCCATGTTGGCTTATGATGGACAAAAATAGGCGATAATAATAAAGTACGATTATGTAGAGAATGTTTTATTACACTATCAATAAGAAGGTAAGATATGTATTTTGTACGTTTATAACGAATAAACTCAAAAAGTATAGATCCGATTTCTAAAATTTCTTCACCGTTTGATTGCTATATATTAATCTGAGAGCTGACAGCAAATATTGAGTAGGTATTTGAGACAGGCTGGCACCTTGTCATATCTCTCCTATTACGCCCCAATACGTCACTGCAGACCTGGCTGATGAGAAGCGGGGCCTACAAAATTTTAGTCCAAAAATTTATTTGAGTCAATATGTATTTTTATATGCTGTAGTTAAATATTTAAAGAATAGAAAAAATAATAAGTCAGTTTATTTAGTGGGGTTAACATTGCCAAGTGCAAAAATAGTATGCGAAAATTGCCTGCAAAGTATAAAAAATTTATTAGTGGCAACTTGAAAATTTAAAACAAGATTTATGGTAGGGGTAATAGAAAAGATACATTCAAGGTTTCAACTTGCCTCAAATACTTAAAAATTGCTCTCAGCTTGGCTTCATAATACCTAGTTTGCCTTCCAGTGTCGGTCTAATATCGGTCAAAGTTTCGCAGAACCTGAATATCTATTTTAATTTACAAAGACTCCAAACTCCGTTAAACGAGAAAATTCATAATTTTAATTACTTGACACCGTCTTTAAAACCAATTCGTATTCTTAAAGTATTAGGGAGTTGTGTTTTTGTATAGGCTTACGGCGAAGTTCGGTAAAGTTTGATGAGTACAATGTTAAACCAAAATTCTGTTCACTCAGCATTTAATAATAATTTTGCTTTAATTAATCGACTGAAATTATTTTTATTATTTTTATTATAATATTTAGGAGGCAAGCGAGTAGACGTGGACACTCGTGACATCCGAAGAGTTACAAGTGTTATGTTATGAGGGAATAGGGAATATAGATCGGGGATAAGGGAAGTTGAACACACTCACTGAACGAAACACAGCACAACGCCGTTTCACGTCAGTTATACGCGAGGCCGTGGCTCCACATGGCTCTCCCACGGCAATGAGTATCCGTATTATGTACTTGAGATCGGAAAATCTCTCATTGGTACACATGCCTCCGGTACACGGGGTTTGAACCCGCACCCGCTCTAGTTAACCAAAGGTCTTACTCACTAAGCCACGGAGGCACTAAACCACCAACCACCGCTTTACAAATTTGTATACTACCGCCTTTTAATTAAAAAAGATTGTTTATTATAATTTTTGAATTGCATGCAGGTATTATTTTTCTTATAATAACTCCTACACAGGTTTCGGTGACGGTGGCCAGTTTCATTGAAATCAGGCTTATTACGCAGGGGCAATTTTATAGTGCCAAATTGTGTGCGAGTTCATAAAAGCACTCTCTCTTCCTTTACTCTCATAACTCAGTGGAACGGATGACGGACACGACTGGCGAGAGATCAGGCGCAGGACCGACTTTTGCGACGCATGGATCATCTTACTTGTCAGACAATCAGGTGATCGACCTGCATTGTCCTAACAAAACTTGGAAATAACACGTTTCCAACGCGGGAATCGAATACACACCTTCGAATCAAGCTCTGCAACACTTGACCGCGGAGGCGTTAGAAAGGTCGATTTTTCTTATAGGAAAGCACCAACATGCAAAAGTATCACCTGCGGAAAAACATCTCCCGTTGCCCGTGGACGCTAGCAACGGTAGAAAATTCGCAAAGGCTCTTTTAATAGGGAATAGGCTATATTGAGCTATCTCGGAGAAACACAGCAAAAGAGCTGTTTCACGCCTGTTTTCCGTGTATTCTTCAAATCGAGCTGGTCCATGCTCTCCCACGGCAACAATTCACGAAATCACATTGCAAAAGTTTTGAAAAGTCATTCAAATTAGAAAGAGTTAGTCCGATCCCGCGAGGAATATACACAATGAGATCATAGACAAGCCTGTCAGTTTCATATTCGCCATCCTTCTGTGTCTTTATCTTTTTATGGCACTACGGCTATATAACCATGTCCAGTGTCAAGTAAAGGCGGGAGATCAATTTCCTTGTTCCAATAATATTTTTAGCAACTTTACATAATATCGTCAAGTCTAAAGTCTAGTCAAAGTCAAGTTAAAACGTCGGTCAAAGCGTCAAGTTAACTTAGTAAAGTGGTAGACGCTTTACTAAAATTTGGAATGGTGTTTTGGAGGGATACATAAAATAGCACATTCCTTGGAGATACAACTCCACTTGCTCTCACTTGTGCATGATTTAGAATATTTAATGGTTGATATTCTACCATTATAACGCATTAAAACACGAAACACAAATTTAGCGAAGAAATACAAACACACAACATCACTTTTTCACATCCCGCCAAAACTCCCTCGCCGTCTCTCGACCACTCTATATGAACTAAGACAGATTTGAAATAAGACTCTCTATTTGAACTGAGACAGATTCTTATCTTTTATCGACTAGTGGGAACATATTTTGTTTTAGCACCTCGTATTTTAAAATTACTCCAATGGAAGTTGGCCGGTCATCTTGCCAGATACGACGATAACCGATGGACTGTCACCACTAAATGGAAGGGAGAAGGGAAGGGAGAATTTAGAATGAGAGGCCGTCCCTGCGCCCGGTGGCAGAAAAAAGACGCTGCTAACGCGGTATGATATTGTGTTATCACCGCAAAAAATAGAGATAAATGGAACAATTTCGAAGGGGCTTTTACCCTGACGGAGTCCACAGCTATTTAATATAAGTTAACTTGAACAATTGTAAAATAACTAGTTGTGTTGTGGAATTAATAAAGCTATTATTATTATTTTAAAATTAAAACAGTCCTTGATTAATATCTGAGAATCGGCCCACATATTCTAGCAGTAACACCGTATCCAGCTACTGGTCTGTTGTTCCCAGTAATCCCCTTGCGTCTTATGCCAGTGCTGGAACGGATTAGTCCGGCTTATTTCAGTGCGGACATGTTCTTGATGCTGCAGCTTATTTCATAGATGTATTTAATCTGAAGGAACTTTTGCTAAGAGCGCGACAGCTATAATGCACTTAGTACTAAATATAGTAACGCCGAACATATTATAAACCTGTCTCGTGCAGGGAGAGATTTTAGTAAATATTTTCTCGGTTTAAAGATCTTTATTTATTTCCCATTAAGACATTTCGTCACTTGTATGAGAATAACATAAGTTTAAAATATTGAAAGTGCGGGTAATTTTAAAAATTTAAGAAGCGAATGTCGTTGATATACTTTGTGTCGGTGGTCCAAGTGCAAAACGTAAAATTTAAATAATATATTTTTTTCCCGGTTATAGTGTATGAAGATTGATAAATAGTTAATGATATAGTATAAATGTTATGACTTAGCGATCGTTTATGTAATTAAGTAATTGCCGTTTAAAAGTATTCGAAGATTTCGCTTCTATTTTGAAATTTGAGATTGGCGCTTTTTTGTATTCTTAATTTGACGAATGCCGGATAGGCTATCTAGTATTTACAGCATAAATAACAAGATACTTTTTTATATAAAATACTATACATATAATAAAACAATATGATTGGCGTGTCTGTACATTTAATATTTTACAAAATATTCGATGTGGGGGTGCTAAGGAACAGTAATATAAAATAAGGGGGTAAACGAGTAAACTGTTTACGTGATGGAAAGCAAGTACCGCTGCTCATGGGCACTGGCAAAGCCAGAAGAGTTTCAGGCGTGTTGCCGGTTTTTTTAAGAGGGTGTACGCTTTTTGAAGGTTTGTAGGTCGTGTCGGTCAGGAAATACTTCTTAATTCTGTTCCACAAGTGATATAGCTATCTAGCGCAAAAACACCCTGGTTCTAGTACTCGCGATCAGACACATTTGTCTGGTAGTTATTCTATCTGTTTCATGCATAGGTATTATATATATAGGTAACGTCGGTTAACAAATACAAATAATGCTACGTACCAGCGGCGTAACGTGGGTATCGGCCGCCCGGGGCGGAGGACAAATTTGCGGCCCCCTAGTACAATTTTGGCGCCCCATAGGACAATTTTGCCGCCCCCTATTATTTTTGCAAACATTGAAAGAAATTTTTATTTACGCGATTTTTCATAATTTTTTTTTTCAGCTAGCACAGATTGTCTCATATAATTCAATGTTTTACATTCCAGCTAAGTACGTACGTGCGAACGAAAATCGCAGTGTGGACATGATCTAATTTGAAAGATTTTTTCTTGTATTCTACAATCACGCACGAAGCTATGGAATTCCTATAATTGGTCACAGAATAAGTACATTGAAATATTCCGTGCTTTCTTCTATTGGCTCCGACAATATAGTTGTGTTAGAAATATGAAATTGTCGAATATTTTATTATTTTCTTTAAAATTATGCCGCCCCCTAAAAAGTGCCGTCCGGGGCGGGAGTCGCCCTCCTGCCCCCTCACGCCACGTTACCGCTGCGTACAATGCAAATATATTGGCTTACAAAGTTTCAATGGGGGTTGAATTTTTAGACGTCAAACGCGGTTGTGAATTATTTAGCCGGCGACCGGTATTGTTTTGTAACTCGAACTGAGCTTGTTACAAAACTTTGATAGGATAGTAATGCAATCCCGACATACACGAGACTATCACGTGTTGCCAATTCAAATTATCTACACTGTACGGTCGGAGAAACGACTGCTTGACACAAAGTTGCTTTTAGTTTCAATTACGCATACTGTACGGCCGGGGAAATGAATGTTTGGCGGTAGTTGTAAAAATGTCGAATGTTTTTTAATGTTATGGAATGAGTCTGGCATTTTTATAGTCGCATAGCTTTTTGGTGAAGCGGTATTTTGATTTTTTAAATTCTGCTTCTGAATCTCATATTACAGGGAAAGGCGAGGAAGGGTACTAATCATTAAACCACCGTACATCACCTGTTTGTCCCACTTTGTTATTGGTTATATCATTACAACAAAAAAATAATAATATTAGTATGGGAGGACGGGTGATGGAATGGAAACTAGGAGCATCCCAGATTAATTATTATTGAGGTGTACCTCCAAAACTCCATACAATTAGATGAACCTCGACCATAAAAATGTTTAGTCCGCTGGGCCTGATTAACCCATCTATACATATATACATACATATCTATACATACATATACTAAAACATTAAAATTAGCGCGTAAAAAATAAAATAAAATAATAATCAATTTTGGGGAGCTAAGGAACAGTAATAGAATCGACGACCTATGTGGCTCAGTTAGTAAGCGCGTTGGTAGCTTACGCCGGGGGTCGCGGGTTCGAATCCCGCCGACGGAGCAAAAAGT